>CAOGCB010362371.1:0-17368 GCA_948266635.1 Cnidoscolus chayamansa | reverse complement strand
AATGGTAATGGGAAAAGCCTATGTGTCCCCACCCGGTGTTTTCACACTAGTGGATGTGTTCTCATACATATCCTTGATGATGTTAATATACTTGACATGGACACCCTTCCTCTCTAGAACCCACCAAAGCACTTCTCTTGGCACTCTATCATATGCCTTCTCCAAATCAATAAATACCATGTGAAGATCTTTCTTCTTCTCTTGATACAATTCCATTAGTCTTCTTAGAAAAGAAATGGCCTCCATAGTAGATCTCCCTAGCATAAAACCAAATTGATTCTCCGACACTCTTGTATTTCTCCTCAATCTATGTTCTATAACCCTCTCCCATAATTTCATAGTATGACTCATAAGTTTGATACCCCGATAATTTGTACAGCTTTGAATGTCTCCTTTATTCTTATATATCGGTATCAAAGTACTCTTCCTCCAATCATGAAATGTACTAACAGAAAATAAGTACCAAAAGATCAGAAGACTCGTTTAAATGAAGTAGTTTACAGAAAATAAAAATTGAAAACACAATTCTGTAAAGTGTTGTACACGAAAATAAGCATAAAAAAAGGAACTGCATAGCTTCTTCAAGTGTTCAATAGCTCAGAAGAACGATACACAATATATTTCTTCATTAGTGATTCAGACCCATTATCCACTATCACTATCTGATAACTTCCACTACCCATATCTGATAACTACCTTTCTATATAAAAGGTTTAGATTCCCTTAATGGATCTTCTCTTCTCTTCTCTCCACTGATATTTGATTTTTTCTGTTATTTACTGGACCTATATTGACTTAGGCATCAAAGTGTCTTTTCTTTGTTTTGCAAGTCTACGGGCTACAGAAAAAATTTACGAACAACATCAGTGGCGCTGTCTGCGGGAACTGACACGAAAAGTTGTGTTGTCTCTTTTGATATCTCTTTCAACATTTCTTTTAAATGGCCGGTAACCCACTACGCTATGTGGTGGACCACAAAGCCATAAGGTAAATTGTCAGGCTGCAAGGTGGAAGTCCATTAGGCCACAAGGCGTACACCAGGCTATAAAGTGGTCCACTAAATAGTAAAATAGTGTTACTGCGGACCATAAGATCCACAAGTCTAAGTCAATCCCTCCAGCAACAAGATTTAATTCAGTAAAGAAATTATTTTATGTCAGAATTTCCTAATTCAAGGTACGAACTATTTATCTTGCTAAATTTTCAAATTTCAAAAGTATAAAAATTGTAATTATTTTGTTTGTTTCTTTAAATCGAATCTAAAGATTCGATCTTTCTTTGGCAGGACATCTGATACAGCACGTAAAAAAGATAACCACCCTATCACCCATTATCTCATAACTACCTTATCACCCATTATCTCATCACCACCCTATCACCCATTATCCACTATCACTATCTGATAACTTCCACTATCCATATCTGATAACTACCTTTCTATATAAAAGGGTTCAGATTCCCTTAATAGATTTTCTCTTCTCTTCTCTCCTCTGATACGTGCTTTTTTCTGTAATTGACTGGACCTATACTGACTTAGGCATCGGAGTGCCTTTTCTCTGTTTTGCAGGTCTATAGGCGACATAAAAAATTCACGAACAACATCAATTAGGGTTGTTTATCATGGAAGCCTGAACATCCAGATAAACTCTATCAACAATTCTGCCCAATATTCTGGTACCATCAACTACAAAAATTACCTAATAACATATATTACTTCCATATCTCGTTTCTTTATTGAAAAGACAACTGATGTTACTGATGTTCATTCTCAAGGCCACAATCACATGCTTGCAATCATTCCTTGAAGAAGCAGCAAAATATTACACTACAACAAATAATCAAAATTATTATTTTCTAATCAGAATGTACTCTTTTGATTCAGCATTATCACCGAAGGACTTTCTGACAATCCATCTAAAGAAAAATGGCCTCCTTCACCCAAGTACTCATTTTTCAGAGTCTATTTAATGCATTGAATCCATTATTTGGCTCACTTACAAGTTAAAAGTCACTCCTTTTACTTGGCTTAAAGCCTTGAGCACAAGGCAACGATGTGATGTAGAAGCATTTCTAGGTGGAATTGCCAGAATTGCCAAAATACAGGCAACTTCTTACGAGTACTTATTGCATTAGGATGATTTCTAGGATGATCTGCAAGAATTTATGAATTACATATATAGACACCAGATGAATTCAATAATTTACCAGAATTTCTCTACTTAATTTGAGATCAAGTCACAAGAGAATAAAAATACTCCAGTTTCTTATGTCTTTCCGAACATGATCAATGCATTCTGTAAGTGTGTAAAATAATTCAATAAATAACATGTACACAGAGTATTTCTAGATGAGACTAATAAGGTCATGAAGATACCAAAAGGAAGCTCAACCAGTGAAACTGGCTTAGCATGTAATCCATATTGTTTACACCGTTCATTCACACTTTTTACTAGTTCCTCAAGACTTGAGTGGACATTCTCAGCTTGCTCCTGCCAAAAAACAAAAATAGGAATTGATAACAAGTTATGTATTTCTCTACAAAGCTGCTGTATTAGAATGTAACCTTGAAAGCATCATCTGCAGTGCCTCCTTGTTCTAGTTTAACAATTGCCCGATACAATTCCATTTTCTTCTCCTACAAGTGGATGAATGATATTTAGTTTAACCAAAAATTGTGAAACAAATGACAGAAGCTCTTCATAGAAAAAGCAACCACAGATGACATTAAACCAGTAGACCAAAAAAAAAAAAAGCAGTTTGACAAAAGGCAGCCAAAGTTCATAAATACCTGAATATCACGAAATGTGGCCTCTTCAATAGATAATTTAGAGGCTACATCCCCACTCTGCTTGTATTTCTCCTCATATTTCTTGGCTAATGCCTCAACCTGATATTCACATTGCTCAAGTTAATCTCCAACACAGCTAAATTTAAATGGAAAATATAAGCAAATCTGCAAAAGGAAAGGAGATACCTCACGTTTATCAGCAGCCACCCTTTCTGTTACCTCATTTAGTCGATTGTCGCATCGGCTTTTGTATAAAACCTAAAACCAATTAACAATACATTAAATGGTATTAACAATGTATCAAATCAAACACTGGAAAAAAGAATAAACTATCATTATTTTCCTCCACTCAGCTTGTTTTCATCCACTAATTCCATCTTAACTCAAAAAGACATTAAATATGACAAGAAAAAAGATCCAGCATAAACATTTTGACCAAAACACATGCAATCGTATTTGCTAGAATGGGATCATAACAAAAAGGAATCTTAAATGCAATTGTCAAACAGAAACAGAGAGAACCCTTACAAGCTCCTGCATCTTAACACGATAGAACTCAATTTTCTGTCTAGAATCTGCTATTTCCTTTTCCAATTCTTCAACCTTCAGTCAAAAAGATGGAGAAAAGTCAACACATAAATAACTATTGCACATAACTTGATAAAGTTCATCATCATATAGTATTTACATTCAAAATCCCTTAATTGTATTATATATATATATATATATATATATATAAAACAGCACCAGAAGAATCATGCAAAATAATGCTTGTGCACATCGAGAGTACAAAAAAATATTGGGAAGTGCCTTTTTATCAGCCTGAGATGCCTCTTGGAACTTTGAGTTCAGAGAATCCTGCTCCTCTTGGCTAAGCTGATCAACAAGATGCTTTTCCAGAACAGGAACTTTGACCTTTTGCTGAGGAGGCTGTTTTTCATCCACATGATGAACAGGAGCCCTTGGTGGCCTTGCTGCAGCAGTAGGTGCTGGCCGTGGACCCATCATAACTTGGGGTGGTCGAGGACCTATGCCATTTTATTTTCCCTTTTAGAAGCACAACTGCAATGAAAATAAGAGGAAATAAACAAAGATGACATAAAAAAAACAATACCAGAAGCAGGTCCCCAAGTTCCACTGCCATGTGAAGCTGTAGGATGGCTTGTAGCAGATAACAAAATCTCATCAGACATTATAGAGCTTGGAAGTGTAGCAGGAAGAGGACAGCCTTCTCTGTAACGCTCCATCAAATAGAGAGCTATACAGAACTCCCTCAATGAAAGCATACTGTCGTTATCTTGATCAGATAAATCCCAAACCTGTTTTAAGACCTCTGAAACACCAAGGACAATATTATGTGACTCTCATGTAATATGAGAATGCAATGACGTCCACTAAAGAAATACTTAAATAAAAAGCAGCAAAATCTGTGGGAACTATAGGTAAAAATTCAACCTGCATGTTTGAAAATTCGTTTAATTAAGATAAACAATTACAAGTAAAATACTTGATAACTACCTTCATGCTCTGCCAGCTAATTAATTTTAGACATGCTGGCAACACCATCAATTATCAAAATTAATCCCAGAAAATCCGATACAACAGTAAGTCTGGAATTAATATATTATCCAGCTGAAGTTCTTAATTCAGTCCAAATAATGCACATGTTCAAAGTAGCAATGGGATACCCAAGTTCTATTGAGGGAAGTAATAAATCTTACAAATAGCTGCAACAAGCAAAATTTCCAATGCTCCTATTCTCATAATGTTGTCATATTCTGCTTCTATATTCATTTGATGCTACATAGTTGAACTTGAATGAAAAGGAACAATGGAATATAAGCTAGTCTACCTCTTGGCAGCCTCCAACTTAAGAAGAGGTTGCGTGCCTGCTCACCGGTAATTTTTCCATCTCTATCTGTGTCTACCTGCACAAATACTTTCATATACTTCTGAATACCAGAATGAGTCATTTTTGGCCATGGAGGCTGGGATTGACTGGAACCTGTATTCCCAGATCCAACAGGAAATCCAGATGGTGTAACAGCAGAACTTTGAGCTGCAACAGGCTCGCTCTGTCTTCCTGTTGATTGCCCACCAACAGGTTGCTGAGAAAATGTACTCTTCAAACTTCCAACAATATTTGGCTTGTTTGAAGGTTGGGACCCAACAGAAGAAGGAACAATTCCTGATGAGACAGGTAATGTACTAGTAGATGATGCAGCTGAGGAGGAGCTTGGTACTGGTTGAGCAGGTGTTGCAGAAAACACATCTCCAAAAAGTGATTCAGAGGCAATTCCATTCCCTGAAATTTTAGAATCTTTAGTTGTTGATTGGCTGGACACCACAGCAGCCTCTTGAGGTTTTGGAATATTGGAAGGTGTCTGTCCAGTGCTCAACTGTGGTCGAGGCTGGACAGAGGGCACCAACCCTGACGCTGTCAGCCCAAATCCATCCTGAGGTGGAGGAGAACTAAGCCCCCTATTTTGATTTTGGCTAGTTGGGACATTTAAATTTTGTGTGCGAGGTATAGCCATGGTACTAACCCCAGGCACAGCTTGGCTTGCAGGTGCTACTTGTGGATGGGGCAAAGAGCTGAGAGGCATAGCCTGGGGTGGCCTCACAAATTGATTTTGCTGAGATGAGAAATATTGCTGATTTGTGCTTGCATTTCCAGTCATCTGTGGTGGTCTGATACCAAAGTTTTGTGATGACACTGATGTGGTACCGCCCATCTGAGGAGAAGGTGTTGCTGCTTTAGGAGCAGGCGTGGATGCAAGGTTTATCTGAGGAGCAGGAATTTTAGCTGAAGCAGGACCATATAATGCAGCCTTCACTATATCTGGAGTCAGCTCCCGCTTACTTTGTGCCACAGTGACAAGCTTAAGAGCATTGTAGAACTCCAGGCGACCAAGGAAACCAGCTTTTCTCTGATCAGCATGCATCCACACCTGAATAATACAGATGGAGTGGTTCTGTGAGTTTAATGCTGCAAGATCCAGAAGTGTGAATTCTTCTGGGGGAGAAAAAAGGATGATGTGCTTCCTTTCTTTCTTTCTTTCTTTTAAAAAGAAAACTAAAAAAAAAATCCTTCAGAACCTTTTTGACATACATCTACCCGTAATATTAGAACCTTAGTGAGCTTAATTACCAGTTAATGAAAAAGAATAAGGGTGATACAGCAACACAGAGTAGAGAGTAAAGTTAAAACAGAATCCACGAAGTCCAAATCGTAACTGCCAATTGCATATTCCACCCCGGAAAGATGTCTGAATCTTAAAATAAAACATCAAGACCTATTATGAACTGAAGGGCATGAAAATCAAATCTAAAATATTACCAAAACAGCACTCTCCACTCAACTCCAATTATAACAGATTGCAAGAAAACTACAAGTTACTCTAAGAAGCAAGTTCCAAATCGTGCAAATTGAAGGTACCGTCCTTTATGGCATTGTAACTCGACAAGTTTGGACTGAAACACCGAAACCTTTAAGGATCGTCTAAAGTTATGCATCTTTCTTCAACTATTTGGACAATATTAATTATATTGACACCTTAAGTAAAAAATCTGCAATAGAATTGTGAAGGTTATTGTGCACCAACTGATGACATAGAAGTGGTCTCATCAACCTAGGCAACATCTGAAACGCTTAAAAATAGCACACTAAATATAAGAACGCGGAATTATCCTTCTAGTATTTGGGGATTTATCACTCCAATTAAGACGACGTATTGAATCTGACTTAAAATCCCCAAAATCTGATCTAACCTCGTAACCTAAAAGCATATAGCTCCGAAGTTATGGAAGATGAAAGAGGAAAATTGAGATGGAAGAAGAAGAATGAGAGGAAGAGAAGAAAAGTACCTGAGCAAGGACTTGTTTGGGCAAACCAGAACCTTGAAAGAAAGCAACGGCTTCAGCTCCACTGATCTGACCGTCGCAGTCTAAATCTGCTCTCTTGAAATATGCATCAAACAGATCTGTGTTGGCCATTTTCATTCAAATCTAATCCAATCCAGCCCTCAATTGGTGGATGAGTTTTTGTCTCGCTATCGGGAGGATCGATTGCCTAGGTTTTTATTAATTTTTATTAGGGGTGTTATCATATCAAATATGGATTGCTCGAACCCCCGGCGAAAAAGTGAAGCGAGAGAGAGAGAGAGAGAGAGAGAGAGAGAGAGAGAGTCCAGAAAATGAAAAAAAAAAAAACTGAAGCCCACCAGAAGGCCCTCTCTTACATCCGTGGCTAAAAGTTACTGGTTGTCGGTTGGACATTACAACGGCGACGTTTAATATTCATTTTTTAAAAAAAAATAATAAAATAAAACAAAGGTGAAATAAACTAGCAGGTAATAAAATTACAGCTGGGCGTTCATTTAATCCATCATCGAAGGAATAAGACGACACCGTATTTAGCAGCCAAACCACAGTCAAACTCACTCTCAAATCCTTGCAGGTCTCAATCACGATTTTAAAATCACGTTGTTGGATATAATTGTAATTGTTTGCATAACATATTATAATCATTGTGTTTTGGAAATGCAATTTAATTGATACGAGTCATGAAAAATACAACATAGAGTCCTCATATCAATGTAAGCATGCTCTTGAATATCATAGTTCAGTCTCTATTGTTTGAACTTTGCATGGATTGATCGCTGGCAAGTGGCCCTCTAGATCTTTGTTTTATTAAATTTATTTTTCCCTTCTCTTTTGAGTGAGAGATAAAAAGTAAGTGGTAATTGTTTGGGATATTAAAGTTTCTAAATTAATAATAATAATAATAATAATAATTCCAAACATGTGAGTTAATTTAATTTTGTAATAAAATTTAAATTGAATTTATCTGTCAATTATATTATTTTATTTATTTATTTGTCAAAGTACAATTAACCAAACATGCTGGGAATAACATGGTTAATTTGTTAAATCCAATAAAATTAAATTAATTAAATTATTTTTGAATATTATCAGCTAATATGTTTAAATATATAATTTTGTTTAATAAAAGTGAGCTGTTCCCTGCCTCCAGATCTTCCCCATTAATTTAATGAGACAGCCAACTTTGTACCATTTCTTCTATCTCACGTGCCAGCTCAAAATTAAACCATTCTCTCTCTTTTTTTTTTTTAATATATATATATATATATTAGTTGCAAATTACATAATAATAATAATAATAATAATAATAAAGGACTAATGATGAGGAAGGTGCATCGAAACATTTTGACAAGTCCGGACCACCTAAAAAGCCAACGCATGCCATACTCAGAGGTCATAATTGTAATTTCAACTCCTACCTTTAAAAAGCAACCCAATTAAAAAGAGAAAAAAAAGTGGAGACAGCCTTCCACTGTTTGGTTTGTATTTGTATTCATGGCCACACAATTTCACAGTCTTCTCCTTCTCTTTCTCCTCTTCTTCAGCTTCATTCCCCCTTTAACTAACATATTCCTATTTCCATTTTCTCCTCTTTCTTTCTTTCCTTCCTTCACACAACGGTTTCTACAATTATATTCAATTTCATTTCATTCCTTCACACAGATACAACCATGTCGTGTTCGTCTTCCTCCGGCTCTGACTCAGACGACGATGAGGGTATTGACTCTTACAGGAAAGGCGGTTATCATGCCGTTAGAATCGGTGATCAGTTCGCTCGCGCCCGTTATATCGCCCAGAGGAAGCTTGGCTGGGGCCAGTTCTCCACTGTCTGGCTTGCTTATGATACTCAATCCTCTGTACGTCGCCGTTTCTATTGTTGCTTTATTATTTATTTTTTCTTATTGGATCATGAGCAATAACTGCCGCACTTTCTAAATCTCTCGTTTTCGTTTTCTGATGAAAAAAATTGCGACTCGATCCCCTATTAAAAAAATGATAATGTCAAAGTTCCTCGACGTCTGGTTGGAGTGTGTATATGGACAAAGAATCCTTATTCCTTCTTGATTTTCCCACATTTCCCAAGTAATTCACACGTGTCCTGCCGCTGCTTCTACTTTTTATTTGTGTCAGATGTCGTGTAATTGATCTTTCAGCCCATTTGTTATACATGACTATAGATTCACAATGATAAAATCTATGTAGATATATACTCTGTGTGATAAAAGAATCTGTTTCGCGTACTTTTGCTTTATCGTCGATTGCATATTTAGTTGTCATCGTTTGATTTATTTGTCATTTTCTGCTTTATCGTTGATTGCAAGTTACATGACACTCAGTTAACATTCTGTTGTTCCAATTTAAGCAATTGGGGTTGCGAAATTTTAACTTAAGCGTTAGGAATACAACTGTTTCCTCTGTAATACCCAATCATACTAAAATCACATGTTTTAAATAAATAAAAAAGGAGTACCTCGTGAAATCCTAGTTGGAGTCTTCAAGTCAGTCCTCATCCTGTTGCTATAATTTTATTAGTTGAACTTTCATTTGATTTTTAGCCGTGTATATACGAAACATCGACTTCAGCTGCTTATTTAATAAAATGTTGACAAACTACAGATTGTTAGTACTGCCTGTCACTTCAAGACTTCCTTTTTCTGCTGGGCTTTTTTTTTTTTTGTGATTCCCTTATTAATGCTTGGAGTTAACTATCTGAAGCTTTTCTTTTCTTTAATTCTGAATTTATTTCCTTTTGCTTTCCAGAATTATGTTGCACTTAAAATCCAGAAAAGTGCAGCACAATTTGCTCAAGCTGCCCTTCACGAAATTGAAGTCCTCTCAGCTATAGCTGATGGCGATCGCTCTAATTCCAAATGTGTTGTGCGACTGATTGATCACTTTAAGCATGCAGGACCAAATGGACAGCATCACTGCATGGTCCTTGAATTTCTTGGTGACAGCTTGCTCCGGCTAATCAGGCACTGTCGTTACAAAGGTCTACCATTGAATAAAGTTAGAGAAATTTGCAAATGCATTTTGATAGGCCTGGATTACTTGCATAGGGAACTTCGTTTGATCCATACTGACCTAAAACCTGAAAATATTCTTCTCTATTCCACAATTGATCCTTCCACGGACCCAATTAAATCTGGGCTCACACCAATTCTTCAAAGGCCTGAAGGTAGCCTTAATGGTGGATCTACGATGAATATCATTGAGAAGAAGCTAAAAAGGAGAGCAAAGAGGGCAGTTGCTAAGATATCAGCAAGAAGAGGTTCAACAGGAGGAGCTGTGAAAAAACCGCAGAAATCCTTGGATGGGGTTGATGTGAGGTGCAAGGTTGTTGATTTTGGAAATGCATGCTGGGCTGATAAGCAGTTTACAGAAGAGATCCAAACGAGGCAGTATAGAGCTCCTGAAGTCATTCTGCGCTCTGGATATTCCTTCTCTGTTGATATGTGGTCATTTGCTTGCACTGCTTTTGAGCTTGCTACAGGCGACATGATGTTTGCTCCCAAGCATGGACAGGGATTTAGTGAGGATGAGGTAGGATCTGTGCTCTATTATTGTCAGAAACCATAATTATTCTAATAATTTATATTTATTTTCTTATTTTTAATATCAATTAATATGTTATATGGTATTAGCAGTAGAAAATAGCAAATTACGAAGACTGTAGTTCATGAAGGTGAGAAAGAAAAGAAAACTGTTATTACGGAGACATTAGATGGTAAAATGCGTACGTTTTCTTTACTCATGCTCTCCCCCCTCATTTTATCCATCTTCCCAGCAAAATTGTCAAATCTTAATATTTCTGTGGGAAAATGGCAAGAAAAATAAATTATTGACGGGAAGATGACTTGCACCTGGCTTAGCTTTGCTTTTTGTGTCTAGGAACCAATTAAACGAATGAGATATTTCTCGACTAGATTTTGGATAAACTTGTTTTGTTAATATAGCATGATAGACTGATTTTGAATTTACTGTTGCTGGTTAATGATCACCTTCACCTTTAATTACATTTGAAATATCTACCAAAAAGGAAATATGTAGACTTATAGGTTGTTTCTTAATTCTTGACATAACTGATTATTCTTCGTTGCTCTTTGCATGCCAATTTATTGTCACCCAACCACATTTATGTGGTAATACCAAATCTCTGAGATTGTATTTACGGGGTAATAATGCCTCTGTTGGTTTCAGGATCACCTTGCTCTAATGATGGAAGTCCTTGGAAAGATGCCCCGAAAGGTATGCTCATTCAATTTTTTAATGGCTTCCAATAATTATTAAATGCTTTGTTGCCCATTAATTCTTGCATAATCAGATAGCTGTTGGAGGAGCTCGGTCCAAAGATTTCTTTGACAGGTATGGGGACCTAAAAAGGATTCGAAGACTGAAGTATTGGCCACTTGATCGGTTGTTGGTGGAAAAGTACAAATTTTCTGATAGTGAAGCTCGGGAGTTTGCAGAATTTCTTTGTCCCCTTCTCGATTTTACACCAGAGAAGCGGCCGACTGCTCAGCAGTGCCTGCAACACCCTTGGCTTAATCTCAGAAGTTCTACTCAGATTGAGATGAAGAAAGAAGGCGATATAGAAAAGTTGCACGTAGGGATGAGCAACCTTCAACTTAAGGTGGGCAAGTGAAGAAGGGATACAGGGTGTTTGCACCATTATCAAGTCCCTCCCTCCCACCGATATGGATAATAATTGTTTTTAATAAGATTTTTTTTTTTTAAATATTGATTAACTAAAATGTAAAATAGTAATTGATTATTGTGAGGGAATGACATGAGGGAGAGAATTAACATGCTTTTCCACATAATGTAATTGATTTTGACCATTCATATATCAGTGAAGATTGTGTCATACCATAAATGGGAATTAATTTCCCCTGTTTGAATAGAATCATTGATTTGATTGAGTTTTTTTTTTTTTTTTTTTTTTTAAATATATAAAGAACTCCTTTGCTTGGTTTGCTTATTTGGCAATCAAAACTTGGAGCTTCAGTGTTCAATACAGTGTCTGCATGCCCATATCTGATGAATGTTTATATTTTGTAAAAGCGAAATGAGTATTTAATCAATACCAACAAATTTCTTTTCTTATAATAGAAATGATCATATCAAGACATGAAATAACCATTAGATTATTATATGAGTGGATCAAAATTAATGTAGTTTGGCTATTTATTAGATGAGTGGGTCTACTTCTCTCATATATGGACAATATGTCAATTCCCACACTTTCGTACGTTAATGTTAAATGGTTTTAAATTAAATTCTTATAGAAAATATTATTTTATCAGAAAATAAATTTATCACCCTTGGTAGTCCAGTGGGCTTATAAATTTATATTATATAGCAAAGCTCTTAAAGGAAAACGTTAGGAAGATGTTATATAAATTAGGAAAATCTGAATCATGGTGTTAAGTAATTTTCCCTCAATTTGATCCCTATTATTAGGGTTATTGGCCATACCAAACTGGGTTTGGCAACTAACTGTCATACAAGTACTATTTAGGAAAATATATAATTAGTAATATGTAAATATTATTAATATGAATTATCATTTTTTTTGTAGTTTCTTTTTGAAATTGAAAAAAGAATTATTTATATATATATATATATATTCTGTAATTGGTATACTTATTTCTTTCTACATATCAAATAGCAACTTCAATAAGAATCCATGATTTTAATGTTCTCCTAAAATAATGTTTGAGGGAAATCTTTAACTACCAAAACTAATTTCTTTTTATTTTTTTTGAGTAATAGTCCTTTCTATTTTTATATAATTAATTTCAACTAATAGAGATAATTATATTACCACCAAGCTAAGGCTCCACCTTCCTTATTTGATGGGAAAGATTGTAAAGAGACTCAAATCCCCAAGCTTCCCCATAAAGAGAATGATTGCAGATTTTCTCTAAAAGCTACTTCTAGGTTCTAGCTCCATAAAATCCTGGACAGCTGTGCTTTTGCTTATGCATCTCTAATACGAATGAAAATTCTCATGCAACCATCCCTGAAAGTGTATTTTTTGTTTCAAGATTCCATAAATGAGATTAATTATTCAATTGTTAAGCACAAAAGATTGGAGGCTGAGGAAAGAATGTGTGGGGGTAATAAAATTGTCGAAAGTCTTATACTTGGGAGAATGAGAATTCAGCCGAGACATTGAATAGAAGCTGCTACTTCATGCAGTCCCGTCTCAACACGCATTTATCAAATGCACAGTTTGCTTCTTTGAATCGGAACAAACTTCCAAATCTACAAAAAATTTCATGTAAAATTTCCACTTCAAGTACCAAACCATCCTTGCCAAAAATAGAAGCCATATATGTATAAAGCAGGATCAATATGCAAAAAGAATGAACAGAAATTTTGTTCAATGTTTACCGGAACACTCAGAAGCTTTTATGTCATCTACATCAACCTTTGAACAGTGTCGAGAAATTTCCCTTTTCAGTTCAAAGGAAGGGAGGGGAGGCAAGGACGAAAACCTAATTGCCAGCAAGCAATTCAACTTCTAAATATACATTTTTTTTTTATCCGTTCAAGTTCATTACAAAACCAAGGATCAACGAGAAGATAAACAAAGCCGTTCCTATAAAAGGAAAAAGGTAAAAAAAAAGATGCATCATGAATCCTACCTCAGCTATCAACTTCTATCACTGTCATCATGATCTGTTGTCGGAAGGATTTGACAATTATGATTGAATCACTTTATTCTGCTTCACACAAGCGGTTGCTTTGAACTCCTGGCATTTCCGCATAGGTGCAACATCAATTGGCATCAGATTATCAGCTGAAGGTTCCATAGAAAACAATGGCTTATTGCGAGTTGTAGGGTTGCCCATGTTCTTGTCAGTCAATGGGGAACTTCTGGGAAAGACATCATCCTTGGGGTTTGCTTGATCCCTAGAGCTACAAATGCTTAGTGGCAACTTCTTCAATTTCAGTCTTCCCCTCCTTTTGCCGGGTGAACTTGCATCTCCACATGCTTTCTCCTTTGAGATACTTGATTCTGCTTCCCCATTATCCATCTCTAATTGGACAGCTTTTTCAAATTTGGATGTCTTCTCATCTGCTGTACTGGTGCATACCACACCGATGGAGCCTTCAGAATCCAATTCGCCTGCTATAGCATGTCCATTGCACATAGAAGACAGGTTTCCTCCAAACGCTACACTTCCATTTGAAATCCTAGTTCTCTCAGAAGTCGGAGAACTTCTAAGCTTCTTATTTTTACGACCTTTCAAATCAGAACTCGAAGAGTTCTTTGAAATTCTAGGGGAGCTGTTTATAACCCTGTGCAACTTACGAGCTAACTCTTCATCATCCCTATAGTTCTCAATAGGTTGATGCTTTTTGTACAAAAGTTGAACCTGCACATGCTTCTTCAGCTTATTCTTTTTTAAGGACCTCTCTTTGGTAGCTGCCTCTTCAGGAAAGCATGCAACTAAGGCTAATGCACTTTTAGCAGCTGTCACTGCTTTCGTTGCAATAATAGCCTTCTCCTGAGCTGCAGCCCTTGCAGCTTCTGCAGCTTTAACAGCAGCATCAGCTGCTGATTTTGAGGCCTCTACAATCTGCTCAGGTGAAAGATTATGGCTATTATTAAAATGACAAGTCAACAGATTGTTCAGGCGCGCTTGAAATTCACTTGAAGATGGAGAACAGGGAGTTGGCGAGGGGGGAGATGAGAACAGAGGAGATGGAGATAGAGGAGGGGCAGGAGAAGAAGGAGATGCTGAGGATGAGGATGAAGCAACTGCAGGAAGGGCCAAAGCAGCATCAACGTCAGAACTCTGTTTCTTGAATCCTGCAAGCAAGCGCTTCCGAGGAGGCAAGAGGACATCAGCATCCAATTGACCAATGTCGCATATATTAGCCTCCATTACTCCTCTTCTAAATGAAGTATTACAGTGTTGACTTTAATTCTGTATCAGGTTGATGCCATCTCTCTAACTTCATTCTAAACCATAAAAAGAAGATTAGAAATTGAGCAAGAAGCCAATGACCAAACCCTAAATCTTAAAGAAAAAGACGAAGAAAATGACACAAATTCAAAGTCAGCGGGTCTAGCAAACAAAATCAGATGAACCCATTTCTGAAATCAGGTAATAGTTCAGCGATGTGCACCATTTGTTTATCAATAAATAAGTATATGTATATACCATAAAATGAATCTACCTAAACAAAACCCTATATTTCCTATTCTTTCGATTTCTTTGACTAAATCTGATACAAACAACCAGCAACAGAACAATTATTCTACTTGGGCAGGCAAAACATAAAAATCAAAGACCTGCCAAGTTTCTCAATTATGGTATTTTTGCGGGAACCAAACAGAGTCTATCATTGAAATTCAATTGACAAAACAAAAAGAAAGGAAGAACAATGAAATTAAAAAGGACAACATCCATAAAGAATAAAGAACCATACACCTATGAGATTAAGAGTGGTAAAACAATTCTCCGATTTAAATGAGAATCACGATCAAAACAGGGAATCAGAGCAAAATAAACATCAATCAACAATGAAAGAAGCTCGATTTAATTGAATTATGCAAATCCAACAAAGGTAAGAGACATTTACGTAGAATTAAAAAAAGCGCATGCATAGAAAGGGAAACACGGATATGAAGAATAAGTGGATTTGAATTGAATTGTAAGTACCTGATCACTTCATTTCACGGTGGAAGAGAGAAACGGCGACTAGAAATTAGGGTTTTTTCCCCTTGGTTTTCTTGTTGAGGTTGCAGAAGAAAGGAAGAAAGAGAGAGAGAGATAAGAGAAGAAAATCCAGGTGGAGAGGAAAATCAGAAGATGTTCTTATATATGTATTAAAAATAATTACATTTTTAAATACAATTTCTATGTAAAAAAAGAAAATACATATTTTAATTAATGACGATTTATTTCAACAAAATATAATAAACTTATTTCTTATTATTAATTTATATAATATTTTCTATTTTATTGCTTTATTTTTAGTAAATGTTATATTTGTTGTTTGTTGAGCTAAATTTTAGTTTTATAAATATTTTTATTTTATATTATCATTTTTAATTTCACTTTTATATATAATTAATGAAAAATAATATAAAAATTAACAAGATATTTTTTTTATAAATTAAATTTTATAATATGTTTATTTTATTTAATAATAATAATAAGTAAAAGTTAGCTCAATTTAGTTTTGTTTTTATAATTTAATATGAACAATTTATTATAATTTTAATAAAAATTTAAAAGAGTAAATATTTATGGGTTTATTATGTAGATAGATTTGGATAAATCTATTTAATTAATATATATAAATTAAAAAAAAATACCCTATAAATATGTAAATGCTATTGAAGTAATAATTTATGAGATTTTATTTTTATAATACAAAAAATAATTAAATGAGAATATATTAAGCTTTGAGAAAATTAATTAATAGTTAAGATAATAAAATATTATTATTTTATAATATATAAATTGTATTTTTTTTATTTATAAAAATATATAAATATTAAATACAACGAGTAGAAATATGTCTTAACATAATCTGGAAAACAGAAAGATAAAATTAACCTAATAGGATTTATAAGAGTGGTGAGCACCCATAATGCCTCAAACATGTGACCCTAGCAAACCCCATCAACTCACACTGAGAGCCTCTCCCTCGTCAGGACACCTCAGTTCAGCTTCTGCGGATACTGAGGAAAATGTTTACTTGTGTGTTTGCAGGATGTGGTATCTCCTGGGATGGATTGGTGTCGTTGGGAGAAAGACATGGTACTTGCTTTTATCACTTGTTTTGTCAGTGTTTTGATGCATATAAATGAATTTTCAGAAACTTATTTATGTAAATTGTGGAGTTGAGCTTTTTTTTTTCTTTTTGGTCATTTCAAGAATCTAATTTCATAATTTTACATACGGGAAAACATGCTTCATTAATGCTTGGAATAGCCTCAAATAAGAAATGGAAATTATTTATTTTTGTAAATTATAATGCTGAAGAACTTGGCAAGATATTTCTTGCAAGGAAGTGAGTTAAATGCATATTTCTTGGGCAGATAATGTGAACCTGTGCCCATTTAGCAGGAGTGCATCCAGGATATATTTTGAAGGGACGGGAGGGGAGGGGGAAATCAACATATCCTATATGTTGGGGCCCCCCAAGTAATCAAGAGTTAGTAGGTGGGGCAGAACATTCTTCTTTATCTTGCCATTTAGTCCACTCTTCTATCTCCTCTTTTAAACAAATCCATTTTATTTGTATTGCAATTTACAGCTTCCTGATAGTGATGTAGATGGCTCTTCTACAATTTAAAGCATGCAGAGGTGAACGCCTCATCCACCGGAAATTAACATGCACACTCTCTCCCTCCACCCTTTCTTTTCCTTTCCCATTGAGGACATTGGAACTCGTCTTTTCAAGAAATTTGTCTTCATTTAGTGTAGTTTCCCTGTGTCATTTCACTTTTTATGTGCAATCATGTTTAGAGATTGTTTGCTACCATTAGAATGTGCAATCACTGTTGAAGAGCCAAATCATACTTTGTTTTCAAGTAATATGTCTGAATTAATATTGAGAGTGAAAATATTTTGTGGGTCTCAGTGTGTCTGCATATTCGTGTAAAGAGAGAGAAACAGCTCATGTTAAATAACATGTGAATTTTTCTTTTTATGAAGTGTGCTC
>CAOGCB010362291.1:0-28097 GCA_948266635.1 Cnidoscolus chayamansa | reverse complement strand
CGGTCTTCAGCTGACTTGCACTGATAGACCCCTATTGTATTGGAATTAGGCGCCCATCTTTTTACTGTTGTCAACTAATCTCTTCAATCTTCGATTCTACTCTATGTTAGAACATTTCTGTGAATGCTATTCTGATCTAAGTGGTCCTATTCTATGTCCCGTGCTAGGAAGCATTACTCCTCTTTTCATTCCAAATTCAAGAATACGACCGATACGATTGATTGGTCTGTGTGCCTCTCTTATTACTTTTTTGTATTCCCCTGTTCTTCGGATACAATTCGATCCTTCTACGGCCAAATCTCAATTTGTGGAAAGCCTTCGATGGCTTCCTTATGAGAACATAAATTTTTATTTGGGTATAGACGGTATCTCTTTATTCTTCGTGATATTGACCACATTTCTGATCCCTATTTGCATTTCAGTGGGTTGGTCTGGTATGAGAAGTTATGGGAAAGAGTATATTACAGCATCTCTAATTCGTGAATTTCTAATGATCGCCGTGTTCCGCATGCTGGATCCTCTACTATTCTATGTTCTTCCCGAAAGCGTGCTAATCCCTATGTTGTGCGGAGCTGAGCATCTTCTATTCGCTGGGATAAAGCTTTTCCTCTGCAGGGGCCTTGTGCAGTAAACCCCCTACGGGCGGTCGTCCGTCGTCGTAAAGTAGTCGCCGCGAAGCTTTCGGGAAGAGGGGTAGTCTTGTGTGTAAGCATAGCATTTCTGGTCGAACCCGCCCAACCCAACAAAGAAGAACCGAACCTGACAGACACATCTTTTTCCTGGTACTCCGAGTAGTGGGTACCTCGTAGGACCTCGACCCGCCTACTCGGGTCTTGTATGGATATGCAGGAAGGGGTGCTCCTAGGTAGGTGTAGGGGTTGTGTTTGTTCGCGAGAATGGATTCCTCGTCAAGTCAGTTTGGGGGGTGTGGACACACTTGCGCGAATTCGGGTAACGGCTACAAGGGAGAAATCGAAAGGAAACTGTACCCGACCAGGGATGGACGTAAACTCGTAAGCTACCGAGGGTAGGGATAATCGTCCAGGTCTTATTGTGAAACAAAAAAGCGCCCCGCCACAGCAGGCGGGTTGGTTCCTCTGTCGTCGCCGGGGAGCTCTTGGCGAGGAGACCTTAGGATAAGTTGCTAAAAAAAACAAAGGGGAGGGGAGGATCGACCCGTTCAGTCAAATTCCGAAGAAAGACTGTTGGCAGCAGGTGGAGACCCTTCTTTGGCCCTCTTCAAAAGAAAATGCGGGGGCGGGCTCGGCAGAGGGTTCGAGAATAGGGTAGGGTCCTGTCCTTAAGATTCAGATAAAAAAAGAGTTCCAAACCTTTATGCATGCACCTCCGTATAAGTGCTGCGTACAAGTTCCGGCCAGGAAAATTGGGAAAGATCAAACCAATTTGAACCGCTCACATCACAGTAGTAGTAGCGTAAAGGCCGTAAGTCGGGGGGTGGCCAAAACATAAGGCTATTACTTTCACATCTCCCTCCCTCTATCTATAGATAGAGAGAGATCCGCTGCATGAGCAACCCGACTGTGCGTTACATGTGCTCTACAGGCCGCACTCTATCTTTCTTCCCATTTTTTCTTTTGATTTTGAAGACGGAGACGGGCCTTGCGTTCGGTTCGAAAGGCATGGTTTTCAGTATGTCTCCAGATAGGGCCCCCACTAGTCCGGCTAGCTAGTGAGCGGTTCTTTCGGGCGAGAAGCAGGCCGGGCCCTACGGGCGGGCATCTCCCGCAACGCAAGCTGCATTGTTCGCCACCACCCGAGAAGCAAAAGATTCGAGAGTCCCAGGCTGAAAATACATGCATAGATAGTGGTCTAATGACAAGGGCCGACGACGGAAGCTCGGGACGGAGCCGTATGATGCGGAAGTCTCACGTACGGTTCCCTGAGAAGGGAGTGGCTACCTACTGGAGCTTCGACCAACCACCACCGGTCAATTCCGCTTTGGGGCCACCCCTTACTCTACCATTATTATAGGGGTATGGGGTTCGAGACAAAGAAAGATCAAGGCAGCATATCAGTTTTTCCTTTATACTTTACTTGGATCTGTTTTTATGCTATTAGCTATTCTCTTGATTCTTCTCCAAACAGGAACCACCGATTTACAAATATCATTAACCACAGAATTTAGTGAGCGGCGCCAAATCTTTCTATGGATTGCTTCTTTCGCCTCTTTCGCCGTCAAAGTGCCTATGGTACCAGTTCATATTTGGTTACCCGAAGCTCATGTAGAGGCACCTACGGCAGGATCCGTCATCTTGGCAGGAATTCCTTTAAAATTGGGAACCTACGGCTTTTTAAGATTTTCAATACCCATGTTTCCCGAAGCGACACTTTCTTCCACTCCTTTCATTTATACTCCAAGCGCGATTGCTATAATATATACTTCCTTGACCACTTCAAGACAGATCGATCTTAAGAAGATCATTGCTTACTCCTCAGTAGCCCATATGAATCTGGTGACTATTGGTATGTTTAGTCGGGCGGCGGCCGTTAGGTCACCTATTTTGAGTTATGGACACACAAGGCCAAAACATGTGTGCCGGGCATGCGACCCATCAACCTACTAGCAATGGGGGAGAAAACATAGCATGTCGCAATAAAAGCTTGATTCGAGGCGTCAGCAAAAGACTGCCGTCTGTTCCAAAAACAAAAGCCCCTTAGCGCCCCGGGACGGGAGTGGAGGACGGCCCTACGCGCAGGCAACAGCAGCACCGGCTCCACGAAGTCAGAATCGAATCTTTCTGTTGGCTTTCCCAATTCATTCGTGAATAAGAATGAAAGGGCTAGAAGCGAGTGCTTCTAGCTGCTTCGCCTGCTTCTTATTATGATGGCTATGTTGGCGTGGCGAAAATGAACGTGCTATTTTATTTTCAAATCGATTGATAGAAGCCTGCTGATCTGTTCTGATAGATCAAAAGAGTAGGAATGGATAGAAAGGGAATCTATCAATAATAAGGGGAAATCCCCTATTTCTATCTATTGATGAGACAACTATCTTTTTTTGTTTTGATCCATCAGAAAGAAATCGATATGTATCTGATGGAGTCTACATCGTACGTAGAGCGCCTAAGTGCTTTTTGGGCCAGCTCAGTTCTCTTATCCATCGGTCCAATGCACTGGGCTCATCTCATGGAGGGAAAAGCCAAAATGTAGTTGTCTTGTTGTTGTTCGCCGCCTCGACGCATTCCCTTCTCTCCCCGGCATCGTCCCACACAGAAAGAAAGAGCGCAGAGCCCCGGCCCGACCTGTAGGTCCGCTAACGTAAAGTGAGGAGTTGAGCCTGAACTGGCGAACCGAAGTCACTTTCGGAACCATACTTCCTACAGCTAACACGTGTCCAGTCCAGCGGGAACGCGCAGCGCAAACGAACGTGAGCTGCTATACCGAATCCCCCGCTGGCCATCGGGGACCGAGTGGTAAGGCCATGATCTGCAGGGGAACGGATCACTCATTCTTCCATTGGGGACAGGTGCACGAACGACAACTCCAAACGTCACACATCCGCCGCCTACCTACCGTTTAGGTGGCACCAGCGAGATCCAGCTAAGGTAAGGAACTTCGTGTCGCGGCTGCTCCACTCCGCCGCGGTCTCATGAACTTAACTTCCTTGCCTTCCCGCGCGCGAAGCGAATGGGCCCTGTGCTGTGCGTCAGTTTCGGGGCGGGGGGCGAAGAGAGACCAGAAGAATGATTCATTTGGATCGACGAGCTTTTTCAGCCCCAAAACTAAGAATCAATGGAGTCTATCCATGAACATCTATTCTATCTCTATATCTAGGGGATCTATCTCTCTATACAAAGTCTTTTATGGCATGATATGATCGCCTAGCCCTAGCCGCATATCAGCTGCGCTCAATAAGCGGGATTTCTCTTGGATCAGATCTTTCCTTTTTTTCGGAAGCTTTTGGACCTAGCGAAAAGGACTTTAAGCCTTCGCGCAAGCAAGCGCGAGAGAAGGAAGCAAAGTAGAAGCTTTGCCAGAAGCAAGACGAGGAAGCGGAGCTCTCGTATAAGCGCTAGCTTCCCCCGACCGACTAAAATACAAGAGTCGCGACCTACTTTGATTCAAAAGAAAGGCGAAGGCTTTGGCAAGAAGCAAACGGCTTTCTATCATAGTTGCAAGGCTTCCAAACCTTAATTAAGAAATAAAGGCTGCTTTCGCTTGCTTTCATAAGGGGGCTGTTCACTACAAGCTATCAGCGCTGTCTTAGATTGAACGGTAATAAGATAAGTCGACGTTAAGGCGGCTTTCCGCTGATAATGGAATAGTCTTCGGTGAACAAGGCCCTAGCTTCTAGAGTTCGCTGCGGCCGGAAAAGGGCTTATACTGCTCGCCTTTGTTTGATATATTCATTCAGTACCAATACAAACTACAACTACACCAAAGTAGAAAGGCCACTATAGAAGCTAAAAGTAGCCTATAGTATAGTAGTCGGCCTAACCAAAGCGTCACAACAAGAGAAAGAGAAAATTAACCTTATGAATGGAATCTTAAGTAGAGGGCTTAGCCCGCCCGCCTACCAATCAAAGAGGCTGAGAGTAAGCGTAAGCTCACCCGTAAGCTCTTCGAGCTTTCTCCGCCAGAGAGAGTAGAGAAGGGGAGAAGCGACTCGTCGTAGAAGCAAAGCTTCCGGGACGAAGCCAAGGCTAAAAGATCGACTTGGCGCGGGGGGCCAAGCATTCTGAGCTGGAAGGAAGCAAGCGGAGGCATTACGGGCCGACCACAAGAAGCAAAGCTTCGTAGACTCGACAAGTCGCTTATAGAATGCCTACTACTAAGTGAAGACTTTTTACTTCATTTTATAAGGGGAGGGGGGGGGTAAGCTTTGCTTAGGGAGCTTTATAAGGCCGACCATGCTGGCGGAGAAAGCTCGAAGAGCTTCCCTTCATTCGCTTCGCGGGAGCCGCACAGCACATAGCTGGAAGTCAGAGGGCCCATACTACCTGCCTAACCCTTCGCTCCGAGGGACCGTAGATCGGAAAGCGCCTTCTAAACCACCCCATTCATCCAAAAGAGAAGGGAAGGGGCCTATGTATTTTCATAACCCCTGAAAATTTTACCCTATCTACACCCGGAGCCAATCTCCTATCGGTCCTGCCATCACGCCGCAGAACGAGAGCTCGTGTGGAACCTCTAATTTCTGGCGTAACAGCGGTGGAACGTAACAAAAAAATATTACGGTCGGGGCCGGAAGTACGGTAAACTCGGCCAAAATATGACACCCGAAGGGCCCGCCCCTTCTTCTTCAGTAAAGCCGACCTCTTTTTCGCCAGTGCTGACGCAGTGCGCACGTAGATAAGGAAAGCAAAATCCCAGTGGGGGGGGGAGAGAATGGGGGCCGGTCCCTTTCTTTTACGGCCTAAACTCCTATTTGTCAGCCGTGGGGAACTACTGCTCGGTCGGGGGGAAGGGAAAGGCTTGGGCCTACCTATCCCGATAGGACCTCATAAAGGAACGAGAGCTGTTGAGAGGTTCCATATTGCCGAGCCGAAGGGCAGCACTTCTGTACGTGATCGTAGTATATCACGTCGTCTCGTCCCCGCTGCATTGAAGAGTACCTATGCACTATGTTCCGGTTCACTGATAAGGAAGATAGAGTTGGGGTGGGGATCTACGATGTGATACTCAAGTATGACCCGGGGAGATACATGCTAACTATGGGTAGGAAGCAGGAACCATTATGTAAATAACTTCGGGGGGTTACAGATCTCTTATACTACCATCGATCGACAGAGCGGAACGACCAAAAAAATAAGTGAAGTTAGAAAGCCGTATGATAGATGGTAACTATCTTGTACGGTTCGGGGGGTAATCGGCGTACTCTGATCAGTGGGGGGGGAATCTTTGGCTCTATCGAACATACAGGGAATTGGAGGTAGCATTCTACCGATGTTAAGTCATGGACTGGTTTCTTCAGCCCTTTTTCTATGTGTTGGTGTTCTATATGACCGACATAAGACTCGACTTGTTAGATATTACGGAGGTTTAGTGAGCACCATGCCGAATCTCTCTACCATTTTCTTCTCTTCTACTTTGGCCAATATGAGTTCACCTGGTACTAGCAGCTTTATTGGGGAATTTCTCATCTCAGTAGGAGCTTTCCAAAAAAATAGCTTAGTAGCCACATTAGCAGCGCTTGGGATGATTTTAGGCGCGGCCTATTCCCTTTGGCTATATAATCGTGTGGTTTCTGGAAATTTAAAACCCGATTTCCTCCATAAATTCTCCGATTCAAATGGCAGAGAAGTTTCCATATTTATACCTTTTCTTGTTGGAGGGGCGACCGTCCGTTGAACTACCAAAGAAAAAAAGGGTAAACCAATGTGATCATGACATTGTAGGTGCTTGCGATGGGACGGATGCGACTTCCCTCAGTTGGTTTGGGTGGCATAGCCCGTTGCGGAAGTCCCCCCTTTTTTTGATCCATTTCTTTAGTCTTTAGGGAGCCAAAGCTTGACTTTACTAAAAAAATAAGGCTTGCGGAGGGGCGCTCACGTTTTTTGTCTGAGCCGTATCTTGTTGGGTGGGACCGAGAGAAAGAAAGGACGGGGGGCAACCATGCATGGTACTTCTCGACCGTGTCTCCGAGGGACAGTTGAACGAGCGACTCATGAATGCTGCCGGGTCGGACGAGCCAATAACTCGAACGCGTTCGGTCTGTTTTTTGAGCAAGAATCACAGCGTTACCTTACCTTCACCATGATACGGACTCCAAGTTCTTATGGCAGAGCACGAGGAGATTTATCATCAATATGATGATGGGAATGGAAACCAGAAGCACGACCGGGGTCTTCGTGGTCCAAGATAATTAAAACATCAGTAACAGTAACGTAAGCATGAGACTTTTTGGTAGTACCGGTGAACCAGATGGCCGCGGCGATGGAATCTGGGACGGAGGACTCGTAGTATCTCTCTAGATCTGGCAAAAGCGAAAGACCCCCTAACGTAATTCGAATAGGGGCTGACCGCTGAGCCCACTCTGGCTTCGCAGGGCGGGCCCCTGTGGTTGCGAGCTGGAGCTGCCATAGCTTATGGCTAGAGCAATAGGTGGCCCCAGCAGAGAGAACAGTAAGGATAACGAGCGCTCCGCCCGTCAAGCGGGCGGCAAGAGCAGCGGGCAAGTGCTTGGTAGGCCAACAGCCCAGTGAACCGGGCGGGGCACTCGACGTGCCGGGGGGCACACTGAGCAAGTACGAGAAATTGGCCCCGCTCCACTTTATTAAAAGCAAGGACCACTACGGGAGGTCAAAGCAAGGACCTAGGGAAGTCGGGGCTCATCCCCGGTCAATATTGGATCAAACAATAGGGGGCCGTAGCACTGACCTCTTTTTTTATTGATTCAATACAATAGGGGAAAAGATCGTACAGTTCCCTACCGAGACAACAGAAACTCTCAACGGATCCTCCGCGCACTGGGCATACCTCTTCCGTGCGTCTTTCTCGTGGCGGAAACAGAACAACAGGGAAAGGAAAGACCCGGCCGACCTGCCCAGGGCTCGAGGGCGAGCTTTATTTAAGAGAGAATGGGGAGTGAATAGAAAGGCTTCCGTTTCCGTTCTTGGTTTGGGGGCTTTCTTTCGTTTCGGGCTCCTCTCGATCTTATTCGTAGTTGGGAAGGGGGAAGGAGTCTAAATCAATGGACATTAATGAACCATCATTGATGGACGTTGCACATGACACGATCAGTTCGGTCCGGCGCTAATAGAGGTTGCTTACTCTCCCTAGTAGCGAAGGAAAAGGGCAGGGCTTTTTTCGTAGTAATAGTGCGCGGGTCTCATGAGATCTATGCCGGCCGTCGGAATCAAATGAAGGTCGAAGGACCATTCGATTCATTAAAGGGGTATAGCGGCGTCCTCGCCTGGCGCCATTCCCGAACCTAGCTGCAGACGGGCGGGCCGGGCCTGAATTCAGACCAGACCAGACTCTTCTTTGTTTGAGCTGCTCCCACGCACGCAGACCAGAAGATCTCAGTTGTCCTGGGCTGAACAGACAAGTATGTAGAGATCTTCGTGGGACCGGGGAGGGAGTCTCAGTCGATCTTTTCTAGGATTCCTTATCACGCCACGCACGGAGATCTTTCCATTGATAGATAAGAGGGCTCCTCCCTTGAACAGACTCTTAAAGGTTAGGTTACTACCTGCCTCTACGGAAGAGGTGTACTTTGTACTGCCCGGAGGTCATATAGATCGAAACCCGGAGCGATAAGAACGAAAGCCCTACCCACAGCTACAACTACTGGCGCTTCAAAAGGCTTAGATTCTAAGGACGCTACTGAAAGCCTTTTTTAGGTCGTGTAATAGGGAGGTGTAAACCTCGAAAGCCTTTGGTACTTCGGTAGGGCGAGTAGCCCTTAAACCAAAAAAAGGTTTGGAACCCTTCCCCTATTTCTGCATTTCATTCTCTATTCAGCCCGCCTCAAACAAAAAAAAAGGAGAGGCCTATTGATTCGAAGTCACTACGAAAGGGTCGGTCAATAGCATAGCTCTTTCTTTGCCGGGTCTCCTTTCGAAGGCCTTTCCTTCGAAAGCCTAATCCGGTAGGGCAGGGCCGGACGGCTTTGTTTGCCCCAGCTTGGCGAATCGCATCCCCGCGCAACGACATTCTTTGTGCGCCCCTTACCGTTCTCGCTCAGTGTTTGCAACGGCTGGGGAGGCAGTCGTAGAAGCGAAGTCTATCGCCGCGCCGACCATCAAATACGAGATTATTGGGCCCCTTCTCAAAGATTTGATGGAATGGTCCAGCCCACTCAAGAGCGCTTATGTCATATGGGAACTCATGGCTGGAAACAATCCTTATGGTTTTTGATATCCGGTAGGAATAAGAAGAATGAATAAAAGTCCAGGTTGGTTGGTGAGCCTAGTGATAGGAGACTATCTAGCTTGGTTCGGAGAGCACTTGTTGGGTTAAAGATTTTTTTGTTGCTAAATGTTACGGCCTAAATGCTGAACTATTGACCCTACTTGTTTGGATGGGTGTTCACCCCAAAGTGTTCCCGGACTGCATGCATACATCCGTAAGTAACTTAGTGCAACATGGCAAATTTCATTGAGAGGAATCAGCAAAGAAAAGAAAAACGGATCAACATCAACATGTGTATTTGAGAGATCGTCCTCGGGCTTAGGAGTGTCCACATGAGTTCGTTGAGGTGTCTACACAGGAATAAAAACAAAAACCTCTTTTATATTCTGTCGAGAGTTCGGATTGCTCTACCTAAGTAGAACGAAAAGGAGGAATTGGAAATTCAAAGGGGGAGCCAGAAGCTGCGCTTCCGGTAGCTTGCTGACTCTCCTAGTTAGAAGAAGGCTCTTTGTCGAATTTTTTAGATCTGGATAGAGTCTCGCTCAGTTCAGTAAAGAGAGTTGTAGATTCGTAAGATTATGATAGAGTCCCCTTGACTTTCTATTATATTAGTAAAGCGCTGCCGCGCTACAACTAGCATAGCAGCCTTCGGAAAAAGCTCTAGAGCCCCTACTCCTAAGTTGGAGCAACAAGCAAGGGATTGAGCGCATCTTTCCCCTTTCTATTAGTAAGGTTGTCAAAAGGCTTTCCTTGAGTTTGATTGCAGGGGCGCTAATGCGACCTTCCTTCAGCTGGCTGAAACGCGCTTCACCTTAAGAGAGAGACTTTCTTAAGGTGATCGGTTCATTGGCAACGACAGATAGGCGCGATCAAAAGCTAATATGAGACCATCCTCTGCCGGAGGGATCAGTTTGACCAGGGCTCAAATCAGACTTCACCGAGCAATGATAAACTTAGGACCTCCGTACGTAAACTTGCTAGTCGAAATAAAATCTTCGCCTTTATATATTCTTAAGGTAAAGCGCCGCGGTTCTCTCCATCCGATCGATAGTAAGAGCCAATACCTTCATGTGCCTTTACTGTTCGTCCTGGAGCAGCACCGAAGAACTGTCTTTCATCCCAGCGCATCAACTGATCCTTAAATGACTAATCCCTGGCTATGGAAGACGGGGGATGGCCGCTTGGCCAACTAGAAAAAAGACACCCTCCCTGCTCATAAACTTCACGCCGCCGGGCGCTTTTCGACCCTGAGAGAGGAGAATGATGGCACTTCCTCACATCAAGTTGTTATTACGGAAATGAATGATAGGAGTTAGCCGTTCGTTTTCTACCGAGGTCGGGGTTTTAAGACAAATCCATCATTGAAGGGCTAGAGGCCGAATCGCTCACTCATCAATTTCTGCTTCTCCCAATGGGAGCCTTTACTAGTAAGGGCGCGTGGAGCCGGGGAGGCGGATGGGACTCTATTTCAAGGCTTCAGGTCGAGCCCCCTCCCTTCAATAATGTCGAAGGATCACAAGAGTCGCCTTTCTTTCTCCCAACATCATTCTCAAACAAAGAAAGTATGGATTGAGTGGGTCCTTTCTATCTCCCGGAGGGAGGGGATAGTCAGTCTTTGGTTTTGGAATCAAAAGATGGTTGCTGAAACAGCTAACAGGGAATGGCCAGCCGCAGCAATGGAAGGTTGCCCAACCGCGTATATGTTGGAAGAAAGTCATCTGTATCGTTCCATTACCCATTCCTTAGTCAAGTCACGAAAATCGAAAATGAAGATTGCCTCACAAAAGTATCCCTCTTCGATTCTAGAATGATCCGCGTACACTGCTCTCTTCTCCCTCATCCATGTTCTAAGGTATCGATTCGGGGATAGACCTTAGGGCTTTCCTGATAGCGTATGCTTAACTCCGACCTTCTCATTCCCGTCTGGGTATGAAACCTCCAAGTATGGTTACGCTCCGAGCAGACCAGCAGATATAATGGATGGACCTCCTCGTCGCAAGAAGAAGCGGTCGATCGAGGAGGTATATGAGGTTAGCGCATGTTCGTAGTGATTGCCTCAGATAGAGGAGAATAGATTTCTAAGTTTTCCCTGAGATTTGGCCCACCAATGACTACCTATTCTCGCCCGGTGCCTGAACCTTGCTCGTTTACATCCGGAAAAGACAATAGGGATACACTCGAACGAAAGAGAAGGAGTTCCTATGGCTAAAGCTGGTCACCTTTGCATCTTGAAGAAGGAGATATGGCACCTCTACTTCAGGTGGTCACTTCATATTATTCTCCTGAGCTCATGGGATTGACGTAAGGGGGTTGGGTGGAGGTAAGAAGGATGTTTCATTGATCAATCAATTCGACGGGAAGAGCTGAACCCTATCCCTGAGGAGAAGAATAGGGCCTCTAACGCCTAAAAAACCAGAATACAAGCCTCTAAGGTAAGGTGTGCCTTTCTTTTTTTATAGGCCCCACTTTAAAATACTCGAATATACGCCTTTCTTTAGACGGCTCACGCTTTAGCCTATATCTGTGAACCAGATAGGAGTTTCGATTGGAAGAGTCTCCCTTCGAATGCCTTCCTTAGGAGACGTTCGGTCTGTAGAGTGCCCATCAATGTTGAATTGAGAAAAGCGAGGATCTGAAAGAGTCATTGAGAAAGAAATTCAGGTTTGGGATGTTTATCAATCCATTCTGGGCCCCTTCCAGGGCATTTCGGGCGATATAAGGCGCTGCCGGAAGTGGAGTAAGCAAAGAAGCTACGCCGCTTTTCTCGTCGGATTGATTGATTGATCGTCCTTCGTGCCTGGGAGTTGAAGCGCTAGTTCCGTTTTCTTTCCATCCCATTCCACCGGGAATCAACCGTCCTTCTTTCTCTGAAGAAGCCGGTTTTTGGTTGAGGAAGAAAAGCCAACCCCGCACCACTAGTCGCCCGCCTCCGAATCCTATTTTAGAGATCGGCCTACCTCTCCCTACGGTCGAGTTATTTTATACCTCTCCCGCCCTTCGATGAATGAATGACACCCACCCGAACCCAATTCCTTCTGAAGCGAGACCAACCCCACCATCGAATGACGTTAAGGGCGCCCTCCTTAAATCAAATCACTTCCTCCCCTTCTTCGGACCGCATTTGAAAAATTCGTCTTGTTTAAGCTTCCTTATGTTAACGTGAACAAATTAAATTCTTCTATTTCGTTCCTCTCCCTACGGTCGAGTTATTTTATACCTCTCCGGAAGAAGAAAGAAGAGTGAACTGATAGAAATCGAAAAAAGGCTTAAAGGAGTTCTCACTTCTGGATATGGGTTTCAACTCCGAGATTGATTTCTCAATCAACATCGATAAGGGCCTCCCACCCCTGGAGGTAATCCTCCGGATTACAGACTTCTCCAACAGGCGAGAATGCTGGTCCCGAATCCGGTTCCGGATCGGGGGAAAGCACTGACTTTGCCACTACCTCCACTGGGTGGTCAATCAAATCAATTGGTGAAACTGCTGCGGGATTTTCCGCACTGAAACCGAAATTGCTGCTACTTTGATTCATATGCTGGTGGTGAGTCAAATGCGATTTCATAGACGGAGAGAACCAACCCGGCCAACCTACCAGGTTAGTCAGATTCATTCGATTTCAGCGAGTGAATCTGACTAACTCATACCCGTCCCCCGCGTTACCTAAACGGCAGTAGCATGTTGGCGTGGAGCTGGCGATCCACGGCAAAAACGCTTGGGGGCTCTATGAATTTAATTTCCTGGCCCGGACTGACAATTTTCTTTTTCCTAATCTCCTCTATCTCGCATGATGGGGCGAAGGGAAGAGAGTCTCGAACCGAAATTAAACAGTCTTAAAATGAAATAGAAAGGCAATGTCTTAGTCGAAGAGTCTGTAGATCAATGGGCTATAGTGAAATGGCCACATTCCCGATCCAATGCTATTGATCCAGGAGAGTTTACCGGGTAATGGGGCAACTGATGAACAAATTGGTTCAAGATCAACCACTTCAATTGCTGAGTCGACGAAGCCAACTGGCCCAGATACTGGCTTAGATGTTGCTACCTCTGCCGCTGGTGATATCTCCGCCCTTTTTTGTGGTGCTCTTGTTGCCTTCTCCACTGCTGATAGTTCGACCCGGTCAACTGGATATGACATTGGATCAGATGAGTTCATAGAAACCGGGTCAACTGCTGGTGTTACTACCATTGCAGAACCGCATTTCGATCTTTATCTATCACTTAAACATAAATAACCAGGACCGGGACCCCATCGAAAGTTTGTCTATCGTTTGCAAACTAATTCTAAATCATTTCCACTTCAGGGCTTTCCCATTCATCCCGGTAGTGAAAAGCGTTCGATCTAAAGGTCTTTTCAAGTGCAATCTTACAAGTATCGGAAGGGGATCTTATGGTTGGCAGTTCCCTAGCCCCCCGCCCTACGCGATGAAGGAACCACTAAATCATCCCGTGATGCGAATAGCTGGAACTGGATCGAGTGGAAAAGCATCTGTTATCAATTGGGGCATGAAGGCAATATTGCCCGTAGAAAAAAACTACCCAATGCTAACCTATGAGAATTTCTTCATCTCATTCTATGAGTCGGAAGTCACCAACCATCACTCTGAACTTACACATTTTAACTTGATTATCTCACTTCAACAAGCGATGAGCATAACAACATCACATTGACAACATTGAGCAAGTTAAAATAAAATGGAAAATCACTTTGATTCTGAATTTTGGTTGGATAGGACGAAGCCAGAGGCTCCCTTTTACAAATAAAGTATGCTTCAACTTTCTATGGTCTTTGAGACTCAAATAGTATGCCGTGCTTTCGCTCCGGATGGACTTTACGCCGAAACATAAAAAAAAATGCCCTATAGAGTCTTTTTTTCCGGGGTCGATTAAAATCGAGATTGGAGAGAAGATTGAAGTGGCATCAACACAAAATGACTCCACAACAACGAAAGATTCCATTTCTCATGCGCTCTTATCGCACCCTCGAGAATTCTGAGACCCGCTCCTTAGTCCTCCATAGAGGGTGTCTATGGGATAAAATCTCCTCATGTTATCGCGTCCAACAAGTTCTTCCATCCATCCCTTCCCCAGGTCCTGAGCTTGTGCTCCATCCCTACTCCAACCGCCTGGATCAACTGTGCTTGAACTGGAAATGAAATATCTGCTTTTACCAGCTTCAAATCAAAGCTTGACTAATAGGGGCGCGCTAGCGCGTGCATCCGTTTTTCAGCTGGGGCCCGAGAGAATGAGGTTCAAGACCTGTCTAGAGCGAACCGGCAGTGTGGTAAGCGCAGAGTGAGCACATGGCAGATACAAGACCGGGGCAAGAGAAGCTTGACGCTAGTCTACTTCAATCTGAACCCGCCAAGCAAGTATGTAGCAAAAGCTAACACAGATCGAAGGCGTATCGCGAAGGGGATCGGCGCTGATATACGTTGCTTCAACTGAAGTGTACATGATCGAGCTCTTTCCCTTAGGCTTGTGACGAGAAGAATGTTCAAAGCGGAGAAAAAGGGATGCGACGAAATGCAATTCTCTTTTTCACTCCCTCCTATGGGAAAATCTCATTTGTCGTTTGAAGAAAATAAAAGACAAAAGAACAGATAGTTAGCAGAACTCAACCTGTTGGGATTACTGTCAGTCTCTTTCATCAGAATAGGAGTCCTTTTCAGGTACCTTTCACCGATCTTGGGAAACCGCTTTGGACCTCTATTTCGCTTGTCTTTTTTCTGGACAAGAAGACCTGAATGAAATAGGTAGGAGTCTGTAGAGGGCAATGCAGGGTTCCATCTGACTTTCTTCTTTGTTTGATAGTCTTTATGGGAATAGCAGTCTAGTTGATCATCCCATCACGTGGCTCTTCTGTCAATGCGTTCATCATTAGGATTTGCACTTTTTTGCCGGATTTGGTTTAGTCCCCTGCAGATTTACAACGTGACCTTTATGAGAGGTGCTCCTCCTTTTGGAATGATGCTTTGTGCTATAGAAGAGTGTGATACTCAATTTCTTCTGGAAGAGGGCTGACGTAATCTTCGTTGTAGACAGAAAGACTGCTGGTCCTTCGTGCTAAGACAATCTTGGTCCCTCTGAAAACAAAACGTTTTGCCAAGAGGTTAGGAACATTCTTCAGATGATCAGGCTTTTTACTGCCATAATTAGAAGACAATTCATGCGTCATTTTCCACCGTTAGCTCAATCAACGAGATAAGAGAAATTCGAGTGTCAACGAAAGAAGAAAAAAAAAGAAGCACTAACGCGCAATCGCTAGCTAAAGTACAAGGGTTTGAGAGCGAGACTCATTAGATTAGAAGGCGCCTTACTAATTAATTAAATTAATTTAGGCCGATTGATATCAAGTAGGTGTATTAGTAGCGAAACATGAAGGCAAGTTAGCAAGTCACTGATTAGCGCAAGTGCAAGTTAAAGCGTATGTTCTTGACTTGACTGAAAAAGCAGCGAGATACCGGCTCTTGATATCCGCGAGTGCGAGTCGAAAGAGGGTCCCGGAGAGGAAAAGGCAAACGAACTTGGCAAATCCGCTAACCCAGCAATGTGTTAAGCAAATAAGCAATTGACTTTTTTCCACTGAATTCTTCACCCTCGCAGAGAATTAGACAGGTGAAAGGTTGTTTACTTCCTTCAGAGAAGTATGACGAGGAATTTTATACTTTCCCCTACCTTATTTAGATTTAGTTTGGCTACTAACTCAACTACTTGCCTTAAAATGAATGGCAATTAGTCCAGGTCCGGATCGCCCCTTACTACTTGCTTCTTCTTACTTCTTTTTTTAGACGTTTGGGACCAATGATCACAGCTTCACAAAAGATTACTACGAATCCCGATCCTGCAACATTTGCAACGTCTAGCATCTCAAGTAGGATCAGTCTCTTGACGATGCGACTAGGCCTCCTGGAGCCCTTTCTATCTGATGCCGGTCCTCCCCCGGCTTATTAGGATAGGACCTCCCGGATGACTTGAGCTTGTCTTGGCTCTCTTCTTTGACAAATGGGACTTTGCTTAGATGGCTTGGCACGCTTAGCTTTCGATCGGGTAATTTATTTGTGAAAGCGGGCTTCTTGCCCCATGTCTTACCGGCAGGAACTTTTTAGCACAGATGACTAGCTTTCATACCTTCTCCGAGATATGGAAAGGGGTTCAGATACAGGCTGGCATTAAAGGAAGCGCTTTCAGCACACACCTAAACAATCGTGTACTTGGGAGCCCCGAGACTTCCTTATAGATAAAGACTTTCCGTACTGCCAAGGAAGGAATACACTTTACAAAGGATCTACTTAACTAGCAAATGAGCATTTCATACTTTCCCGCGCTACTTCCCAGTCCAATAGAGGTCTTTCCAGTAAAATCGTGTACCGACTGCTTCGCCTGTGACCTTAAGAAATAAAAAATGTTACCCGGAATTCGTAGCAAGGACTTGACTTTGCCTGCTATTCTTTCCTAAATCCGTTTCACCGTTAACTAGCTAACTCGATGGGACGTCAACAGCGGGAATGCCAAATGCAAGACCTGGACCTGGTTCACGCAGTCAAGCACCTCTTTCTCTTCGGGAGCTTTCGTAACGGCTATAAAGAATGGATCTTTCTCCTCGTGAAGGCTATTGGGATCGATCCCTTCAACCCGCATGGAAGGTCGCAAGAGAAAAGAAAAACTATTCTTGTTAGCAGCTTTTTCAACCTCCCCGAGGTAAGGAAGTCAAGCAACCAATAGCCTTTTTACCTACTATGCCTTTCACCGGGTGAGCAAAAAGCGGTTACCTTTTGCCCGGTCTTCCTTATTATTGATAACGCACAGGGAAAGCATCATCCCTAGAAGACTGTCGCTAAACAAAAGCAATTCTTTTTCACATTCAACCATGAAACAGAGTGCGACTTGAGTGAGCAATCAAAGCTACCCCCTCTTCCACTGCTGACTACGAACAGTTGACAGCTAATGATTCTGCCCTACTTTACTTTCAAAAAAAACCACTGAAAATACAACTCATTCTATCACTATTACGAATAATAGTTGAAAGAAGTCATGCTCTACCTATTCTACCAAGAAGAGATGCCAAATCGTCTTCCCCTTATCTTATTTATTAACCTTCCCTTGCTTCGCTTCGCACCGACTAATCTCTGGCTATTGCTTCAACTCGGTAGCCTATTTATTCTATTGGTAGGCCGGGCCTAGGGTTTCAAATCCTAAGGCCTATGGTTCACAGCCCGACTGCTAATTCTGCTAATGAAAGTCTTCCTGGACTATGGCTGCTTAATTAAGCGAAAACATCGCCATAGGATCAGAAGGCCTACGGGTGATTCAAGTTCAAATCCGTCTCCTCCTCGCTACCTAAGACCGGTATTCTCTTACGAAACAGAAGGAGCTTCTTCTCGGCATCCAGATGTGAAAGCAGAAACTAGCGCTTATCTAACTGGAAAAGGACCTAAACTCGTGATAGAAGCCTTCTTTCTCATCGCGCCCTCCTTAGAAGGAGAGATTAGAAAGCGGAAAAACTCGTAAGTAACTGTAACTTAGTGCAAAAATTCCCCGGGGCGATCCAGTCACCCGGAGTTAAAGTTCGATCCATTAGGTTCTTCGATTTGTTCAGAAAAGAAACGAGAGACAAGAAAACATCTTTGATTACGATTAAAAGGAACAATCTCAAATAGACCAAGATCCAATTTCGGGTCATTTCTTGGTGAACATAATCTGCCATAATCTCTTCGATCCCTTCATTTATATGCCAGAATAAAGAGAGATTTGGTAGGAAAGTGGAAGAGACTTTTTTGTATATGATAAAAAAAGGGAGCAGCAAAGCTGCAGTAATTCTTTGGAAAAGCCCGGTTCTCTTTGTCTTCGAGCTTTCATTCCTCAATCCACTGTTTCGTTCCTTCATATACCCCCCCACCAATAGATAGAAACAAATGGGAATAACCGAACCACGTCTACAAAATGCCAGTACCATGCAGCTGCTTCAAAGCCAACGTGATGCTCCTTGGTCAGATGACCAAGATATTGTCGAATACCACATATGATCAAGAAAAGAGTACCTATAATCACATGAAAACCATGAAAGCCAGTTGCTAAGAAAAAGGTAGAACCATAAATACTATCCGAAATAGTGAAGGGTGCTTGATAATATTCCATTCCTTGAAAGCCAGTGAATACTAGAGCCAGTGAAACGGTAGCTACTAAAGCATAAACTGCTCGTTTTTCCTTCCCCGCGAGTATAGCATGATGAGCCCAAGTTACGGCAGCTCCGGATGAAAGGAGAATAGGGGTATTAAGAAAAGGGATTTCCCGAGGATCTAAAACCCCAATCCCTTTTGGGGGCCAAATACCTCCGATCTCTACCGTAGGTGCCAAAGAAGAATGAAAAGAAGCCCAAAAAAAAGCAAAAAGGAACATAACCTCCGATACGATGAACAGAATAAAACCATATCGAGGTCCTAATTGTACGACTTTGGTATGATGTCCTTCCAACGTGGACTCACGTAGAACATCGCGCCACCATACAAACATGGTATATAGGATAAATATGAGGCCCAAACTGAGAAGTGTTGCACCCCCTTGAAATGAGTGCATGTACATCACACCTCCTACGGTGGTTGCCAAAGTTCCGAGTGAACCCGAAATAGGCCATGGACTTGGATCTACCAAATGATAAGAATGCCTCTGAGATTCAATCATAAAAAACGGAGACTCGGTTGTATGTAAACCCCCCCTTCACCCCCACCCCCTAAAGTGGTAAAGAAGGGCTCTTTGGGGTCTAATTTGCTTTCTATCTGACAGGACAAACAAATAGGAAGGGATGGTTCTTTCATTGCATTGATAGAAGTCTAACTAGAAAAAGATCTCTCTATTACTTTGACTTTGAGAAGAGAATCGTTGGTTTAACCGACGAACTACGTGGGAAAATGGATTTGACCTAAAGTTTCAGGGTATGTCCGACCAAAGATTTTACCCATTAACTTTTTCTACTAAAACACCAAAGAAAAATGCCGAAGTACCCAACCTGTTGGATTATGCTGTACTGATGGAAATCCGGCCAAGACCCCTTATAGGAATCTGAAATCAGGGTTCCCATCAGTCCCAAAAAAAGTGAAAAGAATAGAATTTGTGGAAAGTCTGAAATTAATCGCAATAGCGATATTTCATTATAATGAAATATTGCTTTTGCTATAACCAGCCCGATTATAAACAAAAATAAAAATAAAAAATATCTGCCAAATGTAATAGCATCTTGAACCCCTTCTCCCATAAAAGAAATGAAAACGCCATTACAAAAAAACAAGCCAAAAGTTACCAAGAAGTCTTTACTAAAAAAGAAAACGTTATCATCACCTCTTTGATAGATAAAAGGATATATTAAAAAAAGAGTAAGCATCCCAGAGAGAGGGCAATAGACATATTGAGATAGGCCATCCCAGTCTACGCCCATGACAATTGGGACTCCAATAGGACTTCTTAAAAGAAGAATAAGACTACATATATAGATAGCAATAAAAGAGATGAGAAAGCCCCTTCTTGCATGTAGGATTCCAATATACCCAATTAGAAAGGCTACCTGCATAAATAGGGAAAAAGACCAAAAAGGAAACAAAAAAGCTCGAGTTAGTAATAAGAGAGCCAGAGTGGTTGATACCCTTAAACAAGGTACAATATATTCTGAATAACTTCACTCTTAATCCTGGAGAAAGCTCTGGTTTTAAGAGACCTGTGTAGAAAGCAGGCGCCACCCAATGCCTCGACTTCGCGTCTTGGCATCAAGGAGAGTAGAATATTCCGTAACTACGTTCTAAATTATATAATATGATATGATTACAAAATTATTTAATAGTGCTGAGACGGTTCCCGTATATTCTTGGCGGGGTCTCTTTGAAGGTACCCGTCGGTTAATGGGGCTTATCTTAAGAGTTCCATTAATCGTCTCTTCTGTTCTCACAGTGGAAGTCGGTCTCGCTGCAATTTACTTTGCGAGAAGAGTGCTGGTGATGGTTAAGAAAAATGGTTTATTATTTACTGCTTTGTATTTAAAACAAGCAGGTGTTTCTCTTCAGCGTTATTATGCTGAGAGTTATAATAAATCAGATTTACTGACACCATCAGTGTCCCTGACCCGTACAGGATTGCCTCGCATCATCCCTCCTTATTTATATAAGAAAATGGATTCGGAGGCGTGATGAGAGGGCTGATAGATGGGTGCAAATTTCTCTTTCTTGGTTTGGGTTGTGTAAAATCATACCACTGTCAAAGCGACTTTCTATGACAGTGTTTGATTCTATACATACTCAAATCAAGGACAAACAAGCACTTCAAGAGGTTGCGGCTCATTTGAAAAGATGTGGCCGTCGCCTTTTCTTTTGAACCTCTATCTTCCTTACGTCCGTACAATACCTATTAATCAAGGTTTTGTATGGCTGGAAAACACCAACAATTACAGATAATATTGTTTTGAAATATTCTCTTTTTCGAGATTTCAATCTCAAGATGAGACAGTTTCCTAACATATTTTGTAATTGGGTTTATGAGCTAGCCGCTTTCATGGATGATGATTGTCGGCGTGATCAAAAACTGAAATTGGTGTTTCCGTTCCAACTTTCCTCTCTTTGGGATCACGCGGTTGTATATCCGTATGATTACGAAGGAGTAAGAAGGATTATTGGGTGTTCTGCGTGTAAATATAGGACTTTCGTAAAGCCTGTGCTTGAAGAATTGTCTTATGTTTATATGCAGATTCCACTCATAACTGGAAGGTTGGCTCAAACCCTACCTGGAGCCGGTAAGCGTAGAATCTTTGTTATATGTAATTACTTTAAACAAAGATTACTAGCCCCTGTCCATAATTGGGCTATGAGAGTTCTGTCCACATTACCTATGGATGGAACTTTCGATCAAGTCGCACCTATTAACAGGTTAGCTCTCTTGTCTCCAACAAATACTTATTGTTTTGACTTGAAGAGCGCAACTGACAGATGGCCCATTAGGATCATCTTTGTCACATTTGCACTGCTATTTGGTAATAGCTATGCTAATGCTGTGATAGGTAGCGGACTTGGTTTTAATACAATCTTGGCATGTCATCCTCTGTCAAAACGAGCATTTCTGAGTAATAAGAGAGCCCCGACCCAATGAAGCGGGAAGAAGAATCTTAATAAATAGATAAGAGTGAAGACGAGGGCTCCATACAAAGCATATTTGGAGAAGAAACTTGCAAAAAAAGAACTAAAAAAAAAAATCGTTAATAAGGTTTCCTTAATTTCTCTTCTTTCTAAGAAAAATGCTTTTTTTTGAGCGACAAAAACAAAAAATATAAGAGCGCTCCCCCCGAGAACTAGTATGTTCTTTGGAAGGGGGTCTTTTTCGTCAATAAAAAAGAAAAAAACTAATAAGAACAAAAAGACCATCATAAAAGGGATGCATTTTATGGGGAAAGGGCGCCAGTATACGTATACTGACGAAAAAAAGATCAAAGAAAGACCGAGTAAGATCAAAGAAACTAGTAGACTAATCATTAAATAGATCAAAATAGGTGCAAATTCTAACATCATTAGAGACTTTGTTTGTTCTATCTTCTCTCGCTCCTTGCTCGCGGAGCGGCATACCGGAAAAAAATCAAGAAGGGTTTTTTTCACCCTCAAAGCCTTCCTCGGATTCGAACCGATGACTAAAGCCTCTTTCTTTAAAAAGCCTTTAATTAAAAGTAAAGAGCGCGTGACTCTCCTTTTTATACGATATTTCTCGTAACGCCCTCTCCTTTTAGTCGAGCTACTTCGTTCCTCTCCTTTTCGGCAACTCTTCCCTCCCGTTGAAGTTCCTTCGGGGGTAGAGGATAGTGACCGGTGGCACTACCGAGCGACTATGTAGTATCGGAACCCAGGTTGGAAACGCCTACCGACTTTCATAGCCAATGCGCCGCCTTCTTGTACTGAGAGATCCTGAACCGTATGTCAAGAAAGAGGCTAGGGGCCCTCCTGGATCTTGTCTTGGACATCATTCTAGCGTAACATAACATAGCCTCAGGAATTCTTTCGGCTAGACTTAGGTGCACTTTCGTCCTTGCTAGTCTGATAAGCCTTTGGGGGGAGAGAAAGAAGAACGAGGAGCGACCAGTTGATCGAGTACACCAGCAGATCAAGACCAAGATCAGCGAATTCAATAGCATCGACGAGAGAGAATTCCTATTGAGTTAGCTTTCCTGTGGAAGAGGATATTCTATAAAGGCTATACCACGACCACCAGAAGAGAAGAAGAGCTCCAAAGCAAAGAAATGAAGCAAGACAAAACTAAAGGACAGAAAGAGCCAAGCTCAATTCCATTGTTACAGGGTGCCACGCGCTGATAAAAGCACAAGAGGCGCAAAGCAAAAAGGATAAGGACAAGAACTAGAACATTCTTGTTAAGGAATGGAAGAGACTCTTTTCTTTAGCTAGTCCGACTTAAGTCAGGAGCTTCCTTAGCAGCCGGGAAGAAAAACCTTTTCTTTTACGTTACGCTATGGAGCCAAGCCTGTAGTGAGAGGGGCGAAGCTACTCGAACGTAGTAACTCATATAGTCTCTATGTGAGGTACGAAGTAACTAAACCGTAAGGGTTAGGGAAAGGTATGGTGCTATTAATCAGTAATGAAAAACAAGAAAGGGTCGTCATTCTATGCAAAAGATAGAGCGGAAGCCACTCCAAACTATCTATCTAAGGCTATAAGAATGAAAAGTGAACGACACCTTAAAACTACTTTATGATACTTAAGTATGATGTTCCACAACAACACCATAAGGTTTCTTGGTTTACAGTCAAATAATTCTAGACAAATGTCTTCTCATGCTGGTTCTGATACACTCAAAACTTTTCTTTCTAAGAAGCCACTTAACATTCGATTTCTGGAATATTTCAATGAGCACGGATGGAAAGAAATCTACACTAAAGAAGACCTTGGTTCTTTCTTTTATTTTTTGCTTTATTTAGCAAGAAGTTTGAAAAAGAAGAATCAAACATTTATATTATTACGAGATAAAGGATGTCGTTATAAACCTTTAGGTATTCGCTTACCACATATTTATACTCATCAGCAATTTACCTATGAAGAATTTCACTATTTAGTTCATGTCTTTTCTTCAGTTTTCCGTGTTCTATTCACAGATGCTGATACTAGTAATGCGTCTTTAGTTTATCCCTACCTTAGAAAGGTTGAACTATGCATTATGGATTCCAAGATATTATTAAGTAATTCAACAGATTCTCTATACAACAAAACCTTATGTAAGCACATACCAATGAATGTACCAATTTTGGGTTATAAGCTAAATGATCCATCTTTTCCGTATCCGTTTAAGGAATGGCCTATCAATCTCTGTTCACTTGATGTTGGTAGACTGCTATCAACGCTTTATTTCTTAATAAAAAATTCTGTCTATTTTAGACACATTGATATCCAGACATATAAGGAATTAATATTCATTCATGATAGCAATCAAATAGCGCCGGATTGGGAAATCGAAGAGAACGAATTAATGAATAGAACATATCTTGAAGAAAATTGGAAGAATGTTGGATATTATGATGACATTAACTATTCAATCTTTATCGATGATAATGGTTCATTAATAGATTTGAAAGAGCGCTTTGAAGATCCATGGGAAATAGATATCAATTCATGGAATATTTCTTTCTATGATTCTTACTGTGTTCTTCACCCGTTAGATAAAGAGAAGCTTTCCTTACCTGATAAGGAGACGAACCTCAAAAAGCTGCTCGATTAGAAAGAAGAAAGAAGGAAGTTACATTATATGAGGAAAAAAGAGAGAGGGGAAGGAATGAAGTTATTCATATAATAAGGTAAGAAGTAGTCACTTATATAGTTATTATATAAGGGACGCTCTTACTCGACTCTTAAGGTATAAAGTAACTCGAGTTATTTTATTCCTCTCCCCATTCTGCTACATCGGTGTAAACGAATATGAAGGGGCTTGAAAGCAAGGATAGATCTATTATTTGTGCTCACATAGAGAGTATATGAGTTACTACGTACCTTTCTTAAAATGAAGAAAGAGGTTTCCGTCAGTAAGATCTTTGTACTATTATCAAATTTCAATAAATATATCGTAAATCTCGTTAACAAATCATAGAAAGGAAAGAAATGACCTAAGCTAAGAAAGCAATATTTCACTAGTAAAATCCTTGTATGTACGGGGTATCATCAAGTGAAAGAGAAGAAAGAAAAAGGAAGAAAGGAAGAGTCATTTTGTTTACCCTGCTTCTTTACATTTACACAAGGCTAGTAGATTTGCGAAGGTGCGAAGCAGCAAGCCTACTTAGGCGAAGGAGTAGCCCTTTGCTTTTGCTGACGTAACTACGTACCTCTTTAGGGAATAATAAAAAGAAATGACGCCTTAATCACTCAAGAAAGATTGAGGCAAGGGATGTAGGCCATGGAAGGGGTATTCAATAAGATTTAGGGAAGGTGGGGAATTTCAAAAGCTTCCTTCTCCCCATACCTTAGTGCCATGAATCAAGTTCCGGCCCGCAGTGGTAAGAGACTTTGAATTACCACTTAAGGGTACTAAGAGTGAAGGGAAAAAGGAATTGAAAAGATAGAATAGAACGAAAGCTTCACAGAAAAGGTCTTATGGCCCTTTTCATCTCTCTTTTGATTGCGTCAAGGTCTTTTCTTTTCCCATTCGGCATCAAAAACGTGGGAAAAATGTCACTCTAATGGGGTTGAGAAGACAAAAGAAGAGAAAGAATCTTCTTAAAAGAACCATAACAGGGGCGGACTCCCGAAAGATAGGAAAGTTGAAAGCTTGAACCTCTCTCTATGGTCGAGTGACTCCGTACCTCAAAGAATGATTATTTCAATAAGTATTTAAATGGGAATCAACCAATCTTTCACCAATCATCGATATTCTGATATTCGAGATCGTCTTCATATACCAGTAAGAACTCATAATACTGCTTTTGTTTACAGGGATAGCAATTGGCTACCACCTAGCATTCGTAATCTTAATATGGTCCATCTATATCCACATAGTAATCGTTTTCCACCTATTTACACGCGTAGCACTCAGTATAATCCACATCATTTACATGCCTTAAGACAAGGCCCTATTTCGGTACCAGAATCTCAAAGCGCGGGAACTGCCCGATCTGAGCTTGATCATATGAAGCAATCTTCTTTTAGTCGTAATGATAGAAAGAAAAGATCTAGTAGGAGAGGTGAGGAAAGCAATATAGATTCCGAGACTAAGACTGATAGGAGTGGTGAGGAAAGCGATATAGATTCCGAGACAAAGACTGATTTCGAATCTCCGAAGACATCTTTTAGCCCATCATCTTCGCCTTTTGGTTCACCTATTTCTATTGCATCCTCTTCACGTAGATCCTCATCCTCATCTTCGCCTTTTGGTTCACCTATTTCTATTGCGTCCTCTTCAGGTGGAGAGCTTTCTTCTGCACAATTCTTATTTAAGGTAGCACTTTTGGGAGTTATTGCTTGGTCTGCTTTACATCATGAGTATGTTATTAATTCGAATCTATTAGATCAAAAAAAGATCCAGGACGCCTCAGTCCACGCCAATGTTTTTTTTTCATCCATCTACGACTTCAATACGACAGCACAGCCACCATATTAAAAACCAGTCTATCAGCAACTACACTTAAGGCCAGGCACCTCAGTCGCCACATTGAAGTCCTTTCTTTTTTCCACGACACACCCGGGCATCCATCCAGTCAGCTTCACCAGAAGTAGGTCCCCAGACGGTCAGGCTTATTTCATAAGGGATAAAGGTCTGTTCTCATGCTATGAGAAATGAACCACTAACTAGTTAAATAGATGAAAGTAGAAGTGATTGATGTTTTTTCCAGCTATTCTAGTACAATCATAACCCTCGGCAAGGAAGACTGAAAGTCTAGGTTATTAAAAAGTGAAAGAGAGGCTTGAAAACGCTCGGCCATTAGGGAGATTGTGGGGAGGGCGTTCAGTAAGCTTGGTAGAACGACTGAGTTCTTACAGCACGGAAGTAGAACAATGAACAAGTCCGAGAGGACCCTTAACTATAGGCGACTAACTACAGCTCTCCCGAAGCCTTTCTCCTAACCAAGTAAGAGAGCTATACTAAAGGAAGCAGCGTAGAGAGGATTTGGCTAACTCAATTGATAATTGATAAGGAAAGGGTATCGGTATCGTAAGGGTCGTAGCGGAGGTGCAAGATCTTTGTAATGAATTTAGAAGAGTGCGATTCTCCCCCTGGTCTTCTAGTAGAGGCGGCTTTCCACAACCAAAAAGCGAATCTTCGTAAAGAAAGACAGGATCGATGGAATGAATAGAAGAGCCGAGATAAGGCTTCTGCTAGGGGATAGGAGGCTCTCTTTCGATAGACAAGATTCCTCAACTGAAGATGAACTTCCTGCAATGCTAAGACTCAAAGCCAATCAATCTCTTTTTCAGTCTAAGTTCTTGCTAGAGTGGGTTGCTATCTGCTCCATCCCCCTTCCTTGGTGATCGTACTTGTACTTCTTTTGGTCACTGGAGGCGGCTGATTCAGAAGTGGAGGTATTACATGCTGGCTCACCCGATCAAACTAGTGTCTCGCATGAATCCGGTGAAATACCTGTTCGAGAAGCCCTTTCGATCAATGGATGAATGAAGGCCTTATCTGCGGGATCGGATAAGTACTTTTTTCTAAGCTACAAAACAAGCTTGCCACTTTTTCTCTGCAGCAATAGCTTTGAGTCTCTAAGGGCTTTGCCTTTGAAAGAAGAAGCTGCTACAGAATAGATAGGCTGCTATCGAATGCCCCGGAGAATCCCCTGCTCTTGTTCTCGACTCCGGTGCTATTGACTCAAGTGGTGACATGTCGGATCTTGCCTTTGCCAGGAGCATTGATGCCGAGAATCGTCTAGCAAGAATAGGTAGGAACGGATTGCCCACAGGGATTGTTATCTTTGCAGGATTGGAGCACTCTACGGCTGGCTATTAAGGATTAAGACTTCTAGCATTAGATATCCACGAGCAGAAGAGGATCCCCAACATGGGACAGGTGAGGGAATGATTGCAGCTAGCTAGGGATTGGGGTAGGGGAGAAAGGCATCCAATGCAATGAAGAAGACAATGCGCAAAGGACTGCTTTCGATTCTTTCTTGTCTATCGGATTCTGTTGAGAAGAAGGGACAACCATCCGACCCGAAGACTTTCTAGCTGTAAACCCTGCTCATGACTTCTCCTTTGATATCACACACGTCGATGCTTCTTGTCTTGCGTGCCTGCTTGAAGAGAGAGATGCTTACGGCTTATGTCTTTTTGTCTGCTTTTTCCTTAATAGGAAAACTGGCATGAGCGTCGTGAGGGGATCTTCTCTCTTCCTCTTCCAAAAGCTTCAAACAGGAGTATCCTCTCTCAGAGGCTAAAAAGAATTCTCTTTTGTGGGAGTGCCCGATAAGGATGAAGAGACCTGATTACTTTAAGGTACCATTAGAAAAGAATGGTGAAAAGGTTACCTACCCTATGATCCTCCTTATCTTAATCTTACAGAGGTTACTACGAGCCATACCCCGCGGGATACATCTTGCCAAAATTTTTCCTAAAAGATGGAATGGGTGATCCATAAGAGCATTTGGCGAGGTTCATCGCTCAGCGTGGGGATACTTCTGGAAACAAAAACTTGTTATTTAGGCAATTTCCCTCGTCGCTTACCCGCGGTGCTTTCTATTGGTATACCTACCTGCGTGCCTCCTCTTTTCGTGAAGTCCTTGGAGCATGTGTGCGATTTATTCAGGATCCTTGTAAATAAAGAAGTAAGTCCCTTATTCATTATTTTTTGTTGTAAGGTCTGGACTAGAATAGGGAGTCGATTTACGTACTTCGCCATTTCCCTGGGTCGTTCTCGCCTTTCCCCGGTTCAGGGTGTGGGTTCTTTACAGTCCCGGTGTGAACTCCCCTACGGATCTTACTCAACTCAAGCAGCCAATTCTCTCCCTCGATCTACTTTACCGACAAGAGCTCTGAATGAGAAATTCGTTTTCTTCTAGCTATTCAAAGCAGAGGGAAAAGAAGATTCTATAGGGCTAGGCTCCGAAAGTTTTCCTAAAATATGCTAGGAGCTTCTTCCCCACATATCCTAATTGGACATTTGACTATTTGGTCGAGCGGAAAGCCGATTCGTTGGGCGGAATAAGCAGAGGTGCGAAGCGAAAACACTTACTTACTCTTACTGCTGATTTCATTCAAAAGCGAAGGAAGAAAGCTACTCGACCAAAGCAAACAGCAAGCTGAAAAACGCTAGCTTTAACTTGTGCGAA
>CAOGCB010362009.1:0-10787 GCA_948266635.1 Cnidoscolus chayamansa | reverse complement strand
AACCTAATGACATCACTCCTCACTCCTTAAAACAAACATTAGAAGAGAGTCAGAGCAACATTGCGAACAAGATGTAAAAACAAGCTGGAATATGGTATTCCCGAATATCTATGTCCTTCAAGGTTAATATTCGGGAAGACGCATGCCACACCAAGAAACCTATAATACAAAGAATCATGTTAGTTGATACGCCTCACAATACAAAATGCCCAGATTGTTATGCATTGGTCATGTTAGAATACTACTTTTTCCATCTGTCTTTATCTGTCACTTAAAATTTTTACACACTGATTAAGAAAACAATTAAATAATCTTAATTATTATGAAGTACTTAATTTAACTAAATTATCCTTGTGTCTCACCAAATTACTTTAATCTCAATAATTCTCTTTCCATTAATCTACCACTAAAAAGTAGATAATTACATGAGAGAAATGGAGATGACAAGACAGATTTAGAAAAGAGTTAAAATATGTATTGTGTTTGCTAGGAATAAAGTCAAATTAGACAAATTATTAGCTCCTTAATCTTCTTAAAAGGATGGGATAATTGATGGATGCTGTAATTTAAAAGCATTACAAGATACGAGACAATTTCAACCTGATGACTAAAGCTTGAAATATACATATGCTAAATCCATATGCATAACAGCACAATTGCTGCTTAAAAGTTTCGGAACTGCATCAAACTCCAAAACCACAAGACTACCATGAAGAGCAGTTTGCTTAAGCATCCAGTTATAGATACAAATATTGAGCAAACAGAAAACAAGAACCCATCCAAGTAAATGAATTGTGAATAATTTACAAACAAAAAAAAAGCAGAAAAAAAGGAGCTTGGGTGAGAACACCATTCTTTCAGTCAATAAAAGCATATACTATTATTTATTTAAAAGAAAAATGAATAAATAAAAGATCACCATAAGGTTTGTAGGTGTACACCATCATTTCTTTATGCGACAAACCAATAATGCTCACTAGGGAATATTTATTGGGAAAAGAGGATATCAATAAGTAGAATTGAGTTCATAGTTTACATAGTAGTATTAACAAATTGAACTGTCAACAAATGCACAGAGATCATGGGACAGTAACATGCGCAATTTGCCTTAAATTAAAATGACGGTAGTTGATGCTTAGTTTGTGCTGAATATTGCTTACAAGGGAATGATTCAAACTGCAGGGGTCATAATAAAATACGAGTTAACCAAGAAGATAGAAAGCATTATCAGAACCACTTGTAAATGCTACCACTACTTATCTAACTTCTAAGATTCTACCAATAGTTTCACAGGCTAGGAAATGACAAAAACTTCACAAGGAGCTTCAGAGTTATGTAACACCATTCCAAACCTGTAGATTGGGATTAGAAAAAGAAAGGAAAAAGGATCTGAAAAAAGCGAAATCTAAAAGTATAGATTGAAGGGAAGATAACCCTGTGCTTGTTGCATGCAAATGTGGATCTTCAGGCTACACTGAAATTCCACATGAATAATATATGTGTACAAGGCCTAGTTAGCAACAGACATGTCATTCCACTTGGAAGGAAAGGAAACAGCTTTCCTCTGGTATCCTGTAATTAGTAATGATCAATAAGGCATCTGGCCTTCATCAAGTAATGAGCTACAAGGGAGGTTCACTTTAACGGTGAAAGCAATAGATATGAATAATGTCCTACATACATGGAAAGGAAAATAGTACACATGAATATTGAAGATGCATTTTCACATAATATAGTCATTCTCTTTGTACTTCTTGATGTAAGCACAAAGTTTTCAGATTATAATCAAACACAAACTTATAGCATGATGGGAAACAAATTCAATTTTACTTGCTACTCTCCTAGTGCTTTAGGATATCAGTGTGGCCAGTTTAAATTCACTTATGCTCCTGTAAGGATTAAGAGAAATGGGGACAAGTGGCCCCACGGCAATCCTGCCCCTCTATAGATCTGCCATACGATCTCGGGACTCGGGAGTACAGGAACTTCCACAGCTAGACTGAGGAAAGGATGTTCTATAGGTCATCTCAAGACTCGGAAGTACAGGGCATTGTCCCGAGTAATTATCCATCGCTTCAAGGGTGTGAAACTTACTTTCAAATTTAGGACGATCGCTTAACATGTTCAGTAGCAAATGTTGACAACCAAATATTCAGGCTTGATTACCTTGTGCTCCTGCATTTTCCTCATCCCTTGCTTTCTCCCATTTTAGTAATATAATACTCAAGTTTTCAATCCATTTAAGCAGAGTGGCAATCAAAATATACCTAATGCGCAGTTTTAATTCAAACAAGTCATTGAGCGCTAAACAGAATTACGGTGAACCAAAAAGAATGAACGATAAAGAAGCCAAATTACATGAGGAAAAATAAGAACAGGCCAGGGTCCAGGTTCAAATAAAAACCCTGCAAAATACACGAAATATTCACAGATATACAGGTGAAAAAGATGAAAACTTGTTCGAATAAAACGAATTAAACTAATCAATAAAGTGAGGAGATTTATAAGTCGAAAACAAATTCCCGGAAATTATATTATGAAATAGGTATGGAAGACGAACAAATGCTGAAACAGTTCCGCGCAGTAATATAAAAGACAGAATTAGAAACAAACCCTAGACAACAATGTGACAAAATTATTATCATGTAATCATTAGGGAAATCCATAATTTAGTACAAACGGTACTGAAGATAATAAAAACGAAAAAAGAATCCTAAAGCATACCATATGAAGCTAAAAAAGCCTAATAAGATCAGGCCTCAGCCCCAATGGAACTAGAAATTTCGTCACCGGGCGCATCAGGATTGGGCGTCCCCGACGCACCATTGCTCACAGCAGAATCCGACTTAGGCTGACCCTTGACAGTCTCTAGCATACGCCTGCTGATCTCTTTGGAGTAAAGCTGAAGGATCTCAAGGCCATCGTCCTCCGCAGAAGTGGCGTTGTTAGCCACAGAGAAGGCATCTTCCTCAATTCGTCGGGCAGCTGCGTCTGCCTCATCGTGGGGTATCACACCGTATCGCTTAGAAAGAACAGAGGGAGTAGATAAGGTCTCGATTAAACGGGTGATGACGGCATCTCGAGTGCGCTGAGTAGGAGGCCAAATACTCAGCGAAATACCGCTGCTGCTGAGCTTCTTGTGCTCTTCTTGCTGTTGCAGAGAATCGGTGTGTTCGGGCGGTGGGGCAGTGGCGGTAGTGATGTCGGAGTCGGTCATTGTGGCTACAGAAGTGTGGGAGCCTTCTAGATTTGTGAAGGGGGAGAGTATATAGAATGGCTGTTTTAAGCGTTTAACTTAGGAAGTGAGAAGAGCGTGAGCGTGGGGTCATCCTTGGGTGAGCAATAGGGACCGGTTACCTTAGATCCATTTTTTCAACTATAATTAAATTTAATCTCTATATTTATTATAATTTTTTTAATTAATTTTTTTATTAATATTTAAATATGTTCATATAATTTAAGTATATAAAAAAATATTATTATATAAATTTTAAAATTAAATTAGACTATATTTCTTTTTTTTTGTCAGTCCTTAAATATCATATTAATTTATTGTTTTATTACAAAATTAGTTTAGATTTAAACTATTGCAACTTCTTATTTATGTTTTTTCAAAGGCATTATTAGTTAACAAATACCAGACTCTCAAATCATTATAAATGTGAAAATTCTGGATAACTAAATCCACATTGTACAGTAAAATTTTCATTTAAAATACGTAAATAATAACGTTTTAAGTGAGAAAAATATATTTTGACATGTGTGATAAATTTTTTCTGTTTAAATTCATGTGGGTTGGCATATTTATTGTGAACAATTTTCTTTTTATTTTTATAATTAATTAATATTATCATATTTTATTAGTTAAGATATAAAATTAATTAACTTAGCATTTAAGTATTCATCTTCGACTCTCAAATTCAAAATTCAAATTTTATTTGATCAATTAAGGGCATTTGATTTAATTGATAAATAAATTATTAATTTGATGCAATTTTTTTTATTAAAAAAAACTAATTAAAAATGATTTAAGAATTTATAAATAAGATATCTTATCTACTTTTTTTCTACAAAAAAAAAAAAAAAAAAAAAGAAGATATCAAATAAGTAGTATACTATTCTAATATATCTTAAATTATCAATATTATGCTACTTAATTATTTATATCATGTTAATGAATTAAGTTGTTTTAAATATTTTTTGTTACCAAAAGCTTAAATTATCTACATATTATTCTAAATAATTTTACTAAAAAGTGAAGTTATTATTTTTAAATCAATTTATAAATTAAAATATAATTTAAATTAAATATATTCATTTTATTTAAAGTTCTTCAAAAAAAAATTTAATTTCACACTATCCAAAATGGATACTCAAAACACATACAGGATCAATAAATTTACCAAATTCATAAATTAAAAGGAATTTAAATTAAATTTTTTTTTCAATTTTAATAAATGGGCACAAATGAGTAAGCTAGAAAGATAGAGATACGTGACTTACAAGAAAAGACAGTGATCCCCCCATTTAAAATTTGTACAGTGCAGGGGTTGTGTGTGATATTGGACATTGGATGGTCAGTGGTGTCATATCTATAAAATTTTTAAGCAAAGATTTCTCAGCAAATGTAGGTAGAGACAACAGGGGAAAACCACTTTTGAAAAAGACTTTTTAAGGGGGGGCAGAAAACAGTATTATTAGCCAAGTCCCCACAACCCATCCCTAAGCCGAAAGGATTATAGACCAAAGCCTCCCACTAATGGAATCACGCAACTGAAACATGCTAATAAGACAATTATTTTGGCCAACAATGATTATGATATAATTATTTCTTTTATTTGCCGTAATTTTTTGAACTAAAAAGCAAATTAAGTATTAATTATAGCTCCTTTAGGACATTCATCATGGCGAGTGCTGCCTCGTCAGACTTGTCCACCATCTTTTGGTCTCTCCCACTCAAAGCATTGAATTAATGAACACAAGCCCAAGCCCACAACTCTATTTGCCAAGCCAGCTCCAGGACATGCTTTCCTCCCTAATCCAAAAGCAATGAATTCGTACGTCTGATCTGACTGAGCAGCATCTAAACCTACAAATCTCTCTCGCCTGAATACCCCAAGTATTGTACCTTAACCACAGGCTGTACCCCTCAAGATTGGACAACTTATTTCACATTATAAATTTGTGCATGGTAACTTCCCTCTTCCATGTTGATCTCTTCTTTGCTAAACCTTTCTCACTCACACTACTGAATCTAGCATCTAATGTAAAATTCTTTTGATCGCTTGGCCACACCAGCCCCTAGACAAACCATCCTTTCAGAGTTTCAAGATTTTGCTTCAGATGGCAATGTGATGTGATACATAATAACCTTGCTTTTATTTAAATAATATTAGCCTGAATATACCTGATTGTATTTACTATATCTTCATGAATCACTTCTAAAATTTATGAAGTTGAATATAAACTAAAAGACTTGCTACTGTCATCAAGTCTAATCTGTTCTTTATTGGCCATTGTCAAATACTAGTGTTTTTCACTACTGCACTAACCTATAATCCAATTTCCTTGTATGCTGTAGAAATTTCTTCATTACCCTTTACAAGCCTGAGAGGAGATTGGTTACTGCTTGGCGAGGTTTACACAGAGCCTCCAAAGGCTCAGCTTTGGGCATGGAAAGTCCTGTTCCTTCTGTCATGTTGATCTCCTTATTGCCAATCCTGCTCCATTCAAAGGCCTGAACTAAAGCACCCAGTGCTAGTCCTATCACTTGTCTCGCAAGAACAGCTCCTGGACAAGCCCTCCTTCCAGCACCAAATGGAATTAGCTTATACCCTTCACTCTCTCCACTTTCGAATCTCTCTGGCATGAATGCACTTGGCTCTGCCCATAGCTTATTGTCTCTGTGAATGGTCCATAGATTAACCAGCAACATTGTGCCTTGTGGCACATCTAAACCACACACAGTACAGTCATTGGAAGATTCATGTGGCAGCAGAAGGGGAAGTACTGGATACAGTCGAAATGTCTCATTGATTACGTTTTGCAGGTAATTCAGCTTTGATAGATCTGCTTCATCCAGTAGACGGTCTATTCCAACAATGGTGTCTATCTCAGCCACTACCTTTTTCAATTTTTCGGGATGGTTGAGAAGAAGTGACATCGCCCATTCCATAGTAGTTGCTGAAGTTTCTGTTCCGGCGACCAGCATAGTCTGCACCATGTTCATATTGTAGAAATTTAGGAAATTCCTAGAATATACTTGAAAAATGAAGTTTGCATAATTGGGAAATTGTAAACATAGCTTTGAGGAACTTAAAAAAAAACAGAAAAAAAAATAGGGGAGGAAATGTGGAAATAGAGGAACTAGCTGAGAAGGTGTTTGTATATAAGAATATTTACCAGGACAACAGCTTTGATAGTCACATCTGTATAGAGTTCTGGCTGTGTCTCCTGCAGGGATATCATGACATCAATGAAAGTCATCTTCCTTTCACCAGATGAACCCGAGGACCACTCGTTTCTCATTTTCCTGTGCTCATCAACAAGGTACTGCAAAAAGGTATCCATTTTCTTCATCAATCTTTTCATTTTCCTCTCCACGCCTTCAAAATCAACCCACTGTAACACTGGCAAAAGATCATTCAACTTCAAGGACCCATGGATTTCTACAAATTCTCTCATAATATCCCGAAATTGAATTGCTTCTTTATCTACTATATCCTTCCCATAATACCTTTTTCCTGCCACCATCCTCATCATGACATTAAAAGAAAGATCCACAAACTTCGATGACAGCTTTACTTTCACCTCTTTTTCACTTGACTCCTGGAATAATTGCTTTAGCAATAGCAAGACCTCCTCTTGCCTAATACTGGTAAACGTGGAAAGACGAGCAGTAGAGAAAATCTCTAAGGATGCTAACCGTCTAAGGCTGCGCCACTTCTCGCCATAGGAGGAAAATCCTATTGTCTTGTAATTGTAATTGAGGTGTTTTCCAGCAAGCAAGCAAGGGCGATTTGCGAAGATGATATCATTTCTTGTAAAGCACTCTTCAACCGCAGATGGCGAAGAAACGACGAGGACTTTACGACTCCCAAATCGGAGAAGCAACACATGCCCATATTTTGTAGAGAGTTGATGAAGTGTTCGATGAAATGGTTCCTTCAGCAAATGGAGATGCCCTATAATTGGTAGAGAAGGGGGACTGGGAGGGTAATTTTTATTGTTTAGAAGTTTTTGTAAAATAAATTTAGAGACAAAAACTAGGATTAAGAGGAGTCCAAAGCTCCACCAGGAACCTGCTTCCATTTGTTTTTTCTCTAATTCGGATGCTGCATCTTGTTCTTGGTACTCTGTTTACGATGTAGCAAAGAGGAACCCTGCACAAAAGAAAACTTTTCAAATGATTGTCTGAATCTTCGTCCCTCAATGTTCTGATAAGATTTGTCCTGATTTGATTTGATATACCCACCCAATTTTATTACTACGGCGTTTCTCCTCCACAAGTAGCTAAGATTTTATCTTTGTGGACTTCAGAGAGGTTTTTGGGTGAAATCTCTGATGTTTCTCTGTCTTTTGTCCAAACATGCAAGTAGCTGATGACTTCCAGCTCTGGTCATTTTTGGCTGCTCTACTTGCTTTTAGCGATAAGGGCACTGTCAGTTTTGGTTTTGGATGGATTTGTGCCTAATTGCTCTAGCCTTGACACATATATACAGTTAATTTCTTATATTTTCAGTTGCATTAAATTAAAAGTTTCTGCGTGATTTTTTTGTTATTTTTCTAAAAAATAACTAAAATACCCTACTTCTTCTATCATTTAATTATACTAAAATTAACAGTGATATTCTGCCGTTTAAAAATAAATGATTTTATCAATTTCATTAAAAATAAAAAATATTTTTTTTACTAAGTCAAAATAAAAGAAATAAATAATTGCATGTTTATAAAACAGAGGGAAGACATGATAATTTATCATGTTTTTTAATTGAAATTTAAGTAAATGAATTTAATATATTCCTCGTGAGGATGTCTCTTTCTTGAAACAGTGTTTTATATTGTTCACATAACCAGAAGGAAAAAATTCTTGCATTCGGTTAATCCTGAACCTAACATAAAATGTCTAATGAGCTTATATGTTTATTTTTTTAGCATCCATAGGGAGCTATATTCCAAGGGTCGCAACGTACTCTAGGGCCTTCCTGGTGGAAAAATGGCCCAGATTAGAAAAGATTACGAGTTCCTTGTAAAGCATTCTTCCACATCGATGCGATAAAATTACAAGAACTGGACGTCATCAAAGGCTAAGAAAAACACACAGTTGAAAATGGAGGAGTGGCCTCTTTACGAGAAGCATGATCGAGTTATAGACAACCTTTTAATGCATTACCAATAACACTTGTACAAGAGAAATTAATACTCCCAACATAAATCACTTAACAATACTAACTGCCACCTTGTTGCACTTGCGTTGAATCCCATGCTCACCACTCACTTTACCTCTCACCGACTATGTTGGAGCCTACAAGATGTCGAGGTTGGTCGTGGAAGAAAGCTTCTTTCTTGTCACCAAACAACTACGCATATTGATTGACAGATCTGCATAAACAGAATCTCTAGGGAGATTGAAATCTGAGGATATTCTATAAAAGAAGGACGTGGGTAACTTTCACACAACAGGCATATATAATCCATAGTTATAGCAGAAACAGTGAATTCTTCACATCAAACAGAATGCCACTACAATCTCAAAGTAAACAGGGAGGGACATTCAGGTACTATGGTCTAAAGTTGCGTGAGAAGTTGAACCAACTCTTGGCGTGGACTGCACAGTGCAATCAAAGGCTTAGCCTTGGACAGAGAGATTCCAAAACTTGGGCTCATGTCCACTTTCTCCAACCCATCCTTTTCCCATTCAAAGCACTGAATAAGCACACCTAATGCTAATGACACCATACGCACGCCCATGCCAGCACCGGGACATGCTCTCCTCCCTGCACCAAAAGGAATATACTTGTATCCATGTTGATGTTCTCCCAAATCGCCTTCAAACCTTTCAGGCTTGAACTTATCGGCTTCTTCCCAAATTTTGGGATCCCTATGCATGGCCCAAACGTTCACCAACAGCATTGTGTCCTTTGGTATCTCAAATCCTCCAACTGTGCAAGTTTTAGATGACAAATGAGGCAACAAAAGGGGTCCTGCAGGACATAATCTGAGTGTCTCATTTACGACACACCTGAGGTAGGGAAGCTTGACAAGATCCAAATCATTCAGCAAATGCCCATGTCCAACATGCTGGTCAATCTCTGCTTTCAATTTCTGTAATGCTTCTGGGTTATTCAATAGGAGGGACATTGCCCATTCCAAAGTGACTGCTGATGTTTCTGCTCCGGCGATGAACATTATCTGAAGTATATAAATTGGTTTAGAACATTAGAGCCTAAGACCTTGTCTACTACATCTACTATCATCACAAGCTCTCATGTTTGAATTCAAAAAATTTTTTTAAAAAAAGAAGAAGAAAAGAATAATAAGTTCTGGTTCACCTTAATTCTAAAGATCTTTGAGACCAAAATTCTAATACTAATTTACAAGGTACGCTAATTGATGCATAATTATGACATAATTCTTCATTGGTTCAAGTAAATCCCCCAGAAGTCAGTTTCAGAACCCACCCACCCCCTCGCCAAAACCATTGCGTAATGACACCATGACAGGCACTTCTATTTTTCTAGAATCAATAACAAAAGAAATTCATTTGAAGAGTGCATATTTGAGTATTGATGATATATGGTAAGATTATCGATGATGGGCAATAAATGATGCTAAAATAGAAAGTGGAGAGAGTATGTTATTGCTTACCACCATAATACTTTTGATGACATCGTCCGTGTAAAATTCAGGTTCTAATTCTTGCAGAGACAGCAGAGTCTCAGCCACCGACCTTTTCTCTTTCTCATCTGATGTTGTGGAATTGATTCCCTTCAATTTAGCTTCATCTAACAAATTTTGTAAAAAATCATCTCTCCTCTTATTCGACTCGATCATGTTCTTCTCTATCCCTTTGAAACCAATCACTCTCAAGAATGGGATAAAATCACAGATATTCAAGGAGAGGGTTGGAAAGAAATTCTCCTTGAATTCATGAAATAATTGCTTCTCCAACTCTGAATCCTCAGCCCCGACTCCCACACAAGGTTTTCCAACAGTAACTCTCATCATGACATTACAGGTTAGAAGAGAAAACAGAAACTTCAAGTTCACCTTTTTCTGGGCAACAGCTGACATCTTAAACAGTCGGCAGAGAAGTATACGAACTTCCTCCTCCCGGATGGCAGAAGTTTTCTGGATGCTCCTGGAAGAGAATATTTCAACAACGGAGAGTCGGCGAAGGATCCGCCAAAGATCACCATAAGATGCCCAAACAAAGGCAGAATAGTTGTAGGTAAAATGATCCCCAGCCATGGAACGGGGTCGGTTTGCAAATATTATATCATTCTTGGTGAAGCATTCTTCAACAGCAGATGGTGAAGAAAGTACAAGAACAGGCCGGAACCCAAATTTTAGGGACAGAATTGGACCGTACTGTGAGAGAAGAGTCTCTAGTGCGAGGGGAAGTGGCTTCCGGATGAGGTGTAGGTGGCCAAGAAGTGGAAGAACAAGTGGACTAGGAGGTAGATTTTGGTTTTGATGGAAGAAGAGTCTTTTAATGAGGAAGAGGAAGAGGAAGAGAGCAAGGTAACAGTGTATGTTATCCATTAAAAAGCAGAAAAAGGAAGAGA
>CAOGCB010361879.1:0-26596 GCA_948266635.1 Cnidoscolus chayamansa | reverse complement strand
GCTACCAGCAGCTCCACCTGCACCACCGACACTCCTAACTTATACGACTTGCCACAACATCTAATCCTTCACATCCTTTCTTTCCTGCCCACGCTAGACACCATCACATCCAGCTTGGTCTGCAAGAAATGGTGCCATCTCTGGTCATTAATTCCATCACTACACTTCTCATTCTCCGATTTCCCTCCCTACAGTACCCCCTCCACAACCCGTCAATTCTTCGCCGAATTCGTAGACCGCACCCTCGTCAGCCGCTCCCATTCCCCTATTCTCAAATTTCACCTCGATTTCATTTACGAAGATCGCTATGGTTTCCATGTCGATTCCTGGATTCGTTATGCGATCAGGAATAGAGTGCAAGAGCTCGATCTTAATTTCTTCATTGACCAGAGTTTCTATGTCGAGGAACCCCATTTGAGGGATACCTACGATTTTCCCTTCTCCGCTCTTAGAAATGGGAAAGTTCGAGCCCTGAAGCTGATTCGATGTGATTTGACATTGCCAAGTGACATGTCAAATATGCGTCTTTGGTCGATGAAATCAATTTACATTGATCAAATTTATTTGACGGATCAGATGGCTACGGATTTGATTAGTGGGTGTCCCAATCTCGAGGTTTTGGAACTTGGGAACTGTTATGGGATAGATACTTTGAAGATTTGTTCTGAGAAATTGAAGAAGCTGGAACTTAAGTACTTTCCTTGTAACGAAAATGCGGTGAATTTGGAGATCGATTGTCCTAATCTTGTTTCACTAAGTATAGTTTGGTTCGAGGTTGGGAAATGCTGTGTCCAGAATTTGTCCTCCTTGGTTCATTTTCGGACTTTTGTTGGGAATAACAGGGACGAATACTATGGATACTGGAACAAGATTATGAGGCTGCTAGATCAAATGCCTCATATCAGGAGCCTTGCTGTACAAAATTGGTGGCTTAAGGTATTGAACATGTTCTGCTCTGACTTTTTCGTACTTTTTTATGTTAGGTTTCATATTACCCGGTAGGTTTGCTTATATATATATATATATGTATATGCTTGCCTCCGCACCATGTTTGGAGGAGATTAGTAATGTGTCAAAAGAATTATATGCCCACCAGCATTTGATCACAGGATAGGAACTTCCAATCCTAACCAAATCTCTGCTCACACGACATGTATGGAGTTTCATGGGAAACTCAAGATTGTCGTGAGCATTACATTGTTGTCAAGGTTCCACAGGCAGTTTGATTTTCGAGTGTTTTATGTAAAGGGAGATTTACAATTTAATCCCTATGGTTTATTAAACTAACTACTTAGTTCCTTTGTTTTCAAAATTAGCCCCTTATCTTTTTGAAATCATTATCTATTTAGTCTTTATCTTTTCAAATAGTCCTATGCATTTAAACCATTAGTAAAATATAAAAGGACTAAAAATAACCTTATTTTAAGCTAGTCTTCGTAATTTCATACACAATGATTTAGTTCTTATAATTTTGAAACCACAACTATTTAGTCTCTGGATTCAGTATTGTTAAAGTAGCCACAAGGCGAGACGACCCTTCCTTGCTTTGCCTGGGCAGGCGAGACATCTTGCAAGAGGCGAGTGTCTTGCCTTGCTTGGCTCAAGAGGGGAGGTGAGACAAGATGCCGCTTCTTGCAAATCAGGAGCAAGTTCTCTTTTTTTCTTGCCTTTTAAACGTCAACCACTAATCAAATTTTCCTTTCAAAGTAGCTGGTTGGAGAACTGAATTTTAGACACTATTTAGAGAAAATTTTAGGTACTAGTTAGAGAAAAGATCATGATAATTATGCTAATTAATTAGAGAAAATATTTCTTTAATTATGCTAAGTTGCAAAGTATATATCAGATAATTATGCTAACTAATTAGAGATATATCTTCATAATTATATTAACTAATTAGGAAGGGAGTAACATAATATTTACATATATGCTTATAATTATGCTAACCAATTAAGGATACATATCATATAATTATATTAACTAACTATGAATATATTCTTATAATTATGTTATTTAATTACGATATGTTTTTTATAATTATATTGACTAATTAGGAAGGTAATAATATAATATTTACATAAATATCTATGTAGTTGACTTTATATACACACACATATGCTTATAGTTATGATAACCAATTAAAGATATATATAATATAATTATATTAACTTATTAGGAATACATTTTTATAATTATGTTTATTAATTAATATATATTTCTATAATTATATTAACTAATTAGGAAGGTAATATTATGATATTTATATAAATATCTACATAGTTGACTATATATATATATATATATACAATTTAGACTATGGTGCCTCATTTCAAAAAGGTCTTTTGCCTCTCGCCTCTGTCCTAAGACAATTAGGTATTCTGTCGCCTTAGTGTCACTTCTCGCCTTAATAACTATGTCTGGATTTTAAATCACAAGTATTTAGTGTTTAGTCCCTAAAATTAACAGAGTGGACTAAATAGTTAACAATCTGAAAAGATAATGAATACAGATACTAAGTAGTTATTCACTAAACTATAGAGACTAAATAGTAATTTTTCTTTATATAAATTCATTTCTACAAAAATAGTTGCTAAATTGAGATTTAAATCAAGAATTGAAATCTTAGAATCTAATTAGATCGTAAGATTCTATACAAATTCTAAAAATGAATTTACAGTGATATATGTTCTAAAAATAAGTAAACAAATATATCACAATAACATGTTTAGATAAATATAGAATTGTCCTATATCTAATTACAAATATGATTTGTAATAAATAATATGTATTTATTATGTTAGTTAGTTTTATGTTATAAATTATGAACTTTGGAATTGGAGACAATGGTTAGAAGGTTTGACACAGCTAAGGAAAGGTTTTATGTACACTTTTATAGCAAAAAGGAATGAAATGTTAAAATGTGAATTATAAGGTTTGACAATCCTTCATAATAATCGAATGAATCAGGTGAAGACTTGGCTGATTCATATTGATGAACTTGTATCTGGATTTAATCGCAATTCTGGTAAATTTGCAACTTACCTTATATATTTGAATAGCTAGGATGTCATTGAATCCAGAATAATATGATTTGAACCAAGAATAGTAAGATACAAATACATTTAAGATTCACCTGCTAGATTCAAATCAATATGTTGGGAAGTTGATTCAAATGATAAGATCCTAACAACAGAGTTCTTATAACGAATGAAATGCAAAATGACAAGTCATCTCCTTTTGCTCACTCCTGTTTATAAATGTTATTGTAAAGAATTGTAGAAATATTAATGCATTTGACTAGTAGATAGCATTATCAATTGCATATAGTTCTTCTACTGTGAGGATATGTTTCCATATATGATATGTACATTTATAGGCTGGTTTTTTTGTATGTCATACTGCTTATCATGTTCTAATTTAGCTGCATTTGTATTCTAGTAACTTACTACAGCCCCACAACTTATTCTTGTGGGCCAATCAACTAGGAAACTGTTATAGATAATGGATTGGATATAATTATAAGATTTTCATTTATATTAGGATTAGAATTTGAATTAAGATTAGATTTAATTAATCCATTTGAATTGGAATTCTAAGTTAATTAGAATTCTAATGAATATGACTCTTTTGTAATGTCTATATTTTACAATAAAAACTACGAGATCTAAGACTCTCTCTCTCCCTGAGGTGTTAAGAGGTCCCTCCGATAAGCTCCTTCTCTATCCATCGTAATTTTTAACACAAACTCATAACAGAAACACTTGTTTCTAGATAATATTTGAGCACAAAGGCATGCCAGTATGTGGTTGACTGAAAACTAGGTTCTAGGAACTCACTCTATGACCCACTGATTCCATAACACTCGCAGACCATTGGATAAGATTCAGATATGTGGATATAAAAGAGTGCTCAAGGCACAAGCCTTTCTAAACTTACTGGCTCTTAGATAGGGTTAGGTTGAAATATGCCCTCTTTTATGGAAATCATGTAAAATTTCTTCAAGAGAACGACCTTGTAAACTGATATCATATGAGGCAATATGATCCACATCAACAGCAAGATGTTCTTATCTTTTATTTATGGTTCTTGGCTGTTCCTGATATATAGAATTGTGCACAGCTAGAATAGATGAGAAGGGGTTACCAGTCACTTCGAATATAGCATATAATAGAATTAGACTATAGCAAGGGCAAAGGTTTAATTGGTTAAGAAGTGGTTTTACCGAGATATGTACTCTTCATATATAGTATGAATAATTTATTATCATTAATTTATCTATATAATTCCACATTAAGTAATCATAGAGCTTTTGGGTACTGTGTTAACTGTTTCCTCAAAGTGGATAACATATTACTATTAATTTTTAGTTATAAAGCATAATTAGCTTCAGGATTACATAACTGGGAGATTTGAGCTACCTTTCAACAGGATGTGTATGATAGATAACTTGATGTGAGAAGCAAGCTGAATTGGTAGTCTTTTCCGAATACTTCTTGAAGGTTGATTGGCTAAGTCTACGGCTACTGAAAACAATTTCTGATACAGTTCAATCTTGTGAATATGGCAAATATATTTAATTGATCATCTTGTGAGACATTCATATAATTACTTTTCTTGCATGACATCAATGTCCAAAGTTGGGACCAAATGATTTTTTTCCGGAAGGCTTTCTGCTGTATAACCTGAAACAGTTAGAGCTACAAACTGGATATACACAATATGATCTTCTCGGAATGGCTGCATTGCTTGAGCTTACTCCCAATGTTGAGACGATGATCCTTGATCATCTTTTCAAGACTGACGAAAATGTAAGTACTCTCATGTTCCTTAGAGATGCTCCACTAGTTGCAGAGGAGGTTGAGTTTGTTGCCAAAATGAGAATCTTAAAACATTTGTTGTTCCGTTTTCCAGGAGAGTTTGTCAGAGGAACTCTTAAAGAGATCAGTTGATCTCAGCATGCCTAGCCTCAAGGAAGTGAAGATGAAACAATTTAGTGGGACAGAAAATGAAGCTCACTTCTTGACACTTCTCAAAAAACAAGGAGTGGTTTTGGAAAAGATAGTAATAGTTCCTGAAAAAGTGGGTGATATTCAGTATCCTCCTATAGTGTTGCGGAAGAAGCCTAAGAGTGTTGAGGTCTTGGAATTATCTTCGGAAATGGAATGAAAGCAAATTGTAAATTATAGATTTACCCATGTTATATAGGATCTAAATAAATAAACTCGAGCAAAACTTTGATTTATTATATAGGTCAAAATTAAATAAATTCGAGCTAGTTCATTCAAATTTTATAGAATTTATATTCTTTTTTATTTTTAATTTTAATTAAATATTAATAAATTTCAATTTGATTTATTTTAAAAAGTAAAGCTAAAATATTTACGAGTTTATGAATAATTTATATTATAGTATATAATAAAATTGATATTATGGTAATCTTGAAATTTACAAACAACTTAGTCACTTGCAGCAATTTGACAAAATGGTACCCTTTAAATTACATTTATCTTAAACTTATTCTATTAAAAAAGAATTTTCAACTTAAGATCTAATAATTATTTTTTTTAAATATAAAATTTTAGGATAATTATAATTAATAATTCAATAATTGTATAAATGTAAATAATAATATTAAAATACATGATTGTTTCAATATATAATACTAAAGAAAAACAGTGAATGTAGATAAGAACTTAATTGAATTAACCGAATAAGGAACACTGTAATTGAACGTTGCAAATCCAATTCCCCAAATTCAAAACAAAGCTAAGAATCTGAATAAAAAAAAAAAGTAAATAGGCTTGACAGAGTTACTCCTATTCCTATTCCTATTCCACCAACGATATTCTGCTTGAGATAAATGCATCGCTTGTATCAATCATGTAGGTGCAGCTCCAAACGCAAAGGAAAGAACTCAAAAAACAGTGATGAATACCTGTCGGTTACTAGTCCGCTTGACTCCATGTCTGAAACCAGGTCAATTAATCAAAATTAACTTCTAGTCTAGAATTCTCCTGCCAGATTGCTACATCAGTTCTATTGCCATGCGCCATGCCATATACAAAAGGTTAGGCTTACGAAAGTAAACAGTTGATTGACCATGCAAAAGGTTAGGCTTACGAAAGTAAACATTTGACTGACCATGCATTTCTAAGCACATAACCTTGGTGCATTCAGAAGGAGGCATCTACTTGAAGCTCAAAAATGCTAGTTCAGTAATGTCCCTTTTTGCTTTTCTTTAGCAGCATTGACATGTGATTTACGGATTCATGTCTTGTCTGGGTCCCACCCATTAGCCACTGCAGCGCCTCAGCTGCTGCATCTTTCTCTGCACTCTTCTTGTTGTTGCAAGGCTGCCCCATAATTTGCATTCCATTGAACTCCACAGTAGCTCGAAACTGGCTGTTCTTTAATTGCTTTGTCCTGTAAGTCGGTGCAGCATATCCTGACCTGGTTAGCAATGTCTGGAGCTGACTCTTAGAATTATCACCTCCAGGACCACTTTCAGTCCTCGACACCAAGGCTGGCTGAATTGACATAACAGGGCTCTTTGAGGGCTTCAGAACTTGACGGCCAAATACAAATTTGCCATCACATTTATCCTCTGAAATCAGTAAACGTATGGCAGATAGAAGCTCATGATACATGTGTATATCCATTCTGGGATTCAAAAGCTGCCCATGTTCATCATATACAATAACACGTTACTTTCTGTTAAACAGTATTGCTAGCTAAAACTATATCATGCAAACACATTCAGATAAAATCTTAAAAAACTAAATTACTTGTGTAAACAAAGTACAGATATCATATCAGCGTGCTTATCAAAACTGTTACTCAACTCGTACAATTTTGCATGTTGAATTCATATAAACAAGTCAACATGTGAAGAAAATCGCATTCATATAAAACTGATGTAAAATCACTAGTGCACACATTAAAACGAGTTTAACAAGTTCATATTCAAGCACATTTACACCTCGACTTGGCCAAGTGATGGGTTTTAATAGTGTTCTTAGAATCTCAAAATTTGCAATATGGATCATATGATTCATACTGAACCATTAGCCTATGATGCGAATTGATAGGCAGGTCGTAAGTAGTCAACAATTGTTAGGAATAGATCAATTATTTGTTTCACAAAGAGAAGGCATCAAATGGCCATTTTTTTATTTTAAAACAAGGGAAAAGACAGAACCCAAGAGGACAACAAAGAAAGGATGGGCAAATGACCAAAGATAGTTTTAATTATTTTGTTTGACAACTATGATTTCAAAAATTAAAAGGCTAAAGAAAAATATCCAGCCCATGAAAATATTGAAACGGTGTACACAATACATGGACACAAATAAAAAAAGAGAGGGACAAATCTGGATGTGGGTTCAAGAACAATCCTCATGTAGGGAAAGGGTCCTTCTCCATCAGCACCTTTGGCCTTGAAGAAATGGCGAAAACAATTAGTTTTAAAAACTAAAATTTTCTAGTTAAATATGCTCATATAATGTCATAGGAGCACATATTATATCTTTTACTTGAAACCTTGTATTTGTATATAGTTAATTTGGCTTCTAGATGTTGTCATAGAGTCACTATATGGTAATGCCCCCATAGTTATTAACTTAGAGCTCCTATTATATTTAATATTTAGAGTGACTATGGTAATGGCTCCCATAGTTATTAACTTAGAGCTCCTATAATATTTAATATTAAGTTTACAAAATATATATTTTAAGGGGGAAGTTTCATATTAAAAAAGTTCAAAATGAATTGTGCATTTTCTGTGCTTAAATGTGTAAGTTGACTAATCTTTATATATAAAAAAAAAATACATTTTTGAAAAAGCGAGTTTGACAACCTTTGCATATCACTTAAGGCAGAACTAGTTTCCACTCCAGGCCTCACTTACTTTGGTCTGAATCAATTCGTCAAGTTCTCTCCTCAAACTTTGATACATTTCGGCTATAGCAGGTTTCATGAAGAATTCCAGATATCCTCCCAGCATATTCAGATGTCCATCCTGTCAGAGCATTCATACATTTGTTCCATACAATAATCACTTAAACCATACGTTCCACGAATGGAAGAAAAGGTAGACTTACAATGTCCCCCTTGGAGATGGTTCCACCAAACAGAAGCAACACTGAATCAGAAACAGCTGTTGAATCCCGAAGGAAAACTGCATTAACCTTCATCTTCTCATTAAAAACCAGCCACGGATAAGGAATTTTAGTTTCACGAGCATTGACCGAGTTCTGGGGGAAATCCAGTGAAATTAAGACAATAAGAGACTCAGAGAATCTAGAAATCAGTTTGGAAACAAAAATTCAGATATGAATACAACGATAAGAAAGATAAGACTGACAGAGTAAAGACGCACTTGTCCGTCCTCCATAGTTTTCAGAGAAAATGACTTCTCATTGTGCTGTATATGCAATTATGTTAGCGCCCATGAAATCATAGAGAAACATATGTTTGTACTACATTTTTTTTTTAAAAAAAAAGTAGAGACTGTGGGGAAGGGGGGATTGCTTCCAAATTTCACTACAGTATATGCAAGAAATACACCATTCCAAATAAAAGCTATTAGCATGATCCGCACTAAAAAAAGAAAGGACTAACCACAACAGAGGAAAGTCCTGGATAGAGACCATAACAAATAATTGCTCGAATGAGATGCTCTTCATAGCTCCAAGCATTGCAGGTGGTAGTGTTGCTATCAACCAGGCCAGCATCCTTGAGCAAGGAGAAGAACTCTTTCCGAAGAGAATCAATTGCTTTCATAGATTGTGCAGACAGAAAATTTTTCCAACAATAGTCATACCCTGCAAAATCTATTTCAGCATCTTTCCAGCCTTCATAGGCCCGAACTAGGGCTAGATGGTCACTATAATCATGGGAAAATTGAGATTTAGCAGCCTCTGCAAGCTGCACAATAGAAATAGATAAATATATTGATCATTATATTCCATATATATAAATGAAAAGCAAATGAATACATGCAACATTACATACACACCAGAAATCTTTCAATAAGGGGAAAAAAGAACTCTTAAATATTGTTACAGAATATAGGAAGTTCATAGGAAGTTGTGTGTTTGAAAACAAATAAATAGGAGATAGAGTTTGTATAGGCTACTAATTAGTTAGCTTGATCATAGCTTATATCCTCTTGCAAATTTGTTTTCAATTTATTAACAATTTATTGATTAAATGTATTGAATCTTTTCCCATTCTCATAACAAATATTAGGTTCAATTGTTTGTTCTTGTACTGAAAAATTGAAAGAAACTACAGAAGTAATTTGATTTAAAATGTATGGTTACAAAACCAGGTGGTACAGCTTAATCATAAAAATTAAGACAACAGTTATTTCAAACAATCCATTGCAACTAGTGTGCCTTGGGTCAGATTGCTTCAATACCAACAGTAATGGTATGTAAGACTGGCGTTTTATTTGATGAACACACAGTAGTAATTTATTTGATGAACACACAGTAGTAATTTATTTGATGAACATACAGTGGTGTCTTATTTGATGAACGTATAGTGGTGTTTTATTTGATGAAACATACATTGGTATTTTATTTGATGAACATACAGTAAACAAGAGAAAAAAGTTGTAACACAAAAGAGAAAGAAAAAGAATGTGTCGAATATGTGAACATTTGAACTAAAACACAAGTTCAATGCATATTAATAGTTAATATATAGGAAGAGCTCAAGAAGTTGACCCCTAGAAGCACTTTTCCTTTGAAAGGAGTACAAAGTAATTGGACTTACCTTTCGACCCCTCAACTTAGTTAATTTTCAACAAATGACCTACTAGGTGAGAGGGATCGAAGTTATTAAGTTCCACTTTTTTGAATGGACATAAGAACAAGCTTAAAATATCAGCCCTCAAAATCACAGCTTCTTCTAAGGGAGAGAAGTAAAACAAAACCTTCATAGCGATTAGCATATTATGATAAAACAACATATCTAACAATTCAGGGGACCAAACATGGCGCAACTCACTAACCTTTAATTTTAATCTCAACCTAGTCAAGATTGTATATAAAGGTCATCTTTCTCCATTCTGCTTAGTTTTGGGTAGTTTGCATCCATATCATATGGATGTGACAATTTTATGCCAGTCCTCGGTCCAAGCTTGGGACTCGAGTACCGCTTCCTAGGGAAGGTGAATGAATGAGCCAACACTATAAAAACAGTAATTTTACAGAATATAATTTCTCAACAAATATCTCATTCAAAGAACTTAGGAAATTGGTATCTATGTAACATATCACGAAGTCCAATATAAAAAACCTACAATCAAATTCACCTAGTGAATACAGATGGGTGGTTAAACTCAAAATGGGATGAGGATGGGCGGATTTGCACATAAAACTGACATTGGATCTTCTATGGAAGCAGCATTATGGAAAATCAATATGGCTAATACTTGATCTTCTAAGGTCTAGATGAAAGAATGCAATATTGAACTTCCAACCAGGGCTACTGGCAGGTAGCATCCTCAGGACCAGTGAGAGATGTCTTTGCCCAATCAGTGTCCTCAGAGAACTTAGGCTGCCTTCCAAAAAGGCAAAAACATTAATAAATAACAGAAAAAACAATCACCAGATTAAGCAGACTCTTCAGCTGCTATCCTAACTGAAGCATACAGAGCATGCAAACTCCATCAAGCAAAAGAAGGTTGGAAGCTGACTTACATCCTTCTTATCCATTGGTGTCAAGAAAGGATCTCTAACACTAACGCCAGCAACAACAGTTAATATTGGATCCAGGCAATTGAAGATAGCACCTAATATGAGCATCTTTCCAAGTTTAGGCTCCACAGGAAGCATAGTCAAATATTGTCCTGTCAAGCATTAGACAAAACGAAGGGAGGAAAAATTAGCACAAGTTACAAGCATTAAGTTTTTTCAACATAATGTTGTAAATGCAAACGTACCAAGGACAGTCAAATTTTCATTCTCATCCAAGGCTCCAATTGTTTTTAAGTACTCTATAGCATTTTGAACCTACAAAATAAATTCAATGGTAAAATCACTTGAGTGAATTGAAAGCAATGAATATTAGAGGAAGGAATTTCAAACGAGCCACATCAATGTGAAAATAAGTTCCAAGATATTAAATTGACACTACCGCCAACAACTCAGGTGACTGCAAAGCCCTTGAGAGAAACTTGGAAATACTTCCAAATTTCAAACATTTGATTTGCAGACAAAGAGACTGCAAAGACGTCCTCAAAATTTCTGGCAATTGATACTCTGCAAAGGCTTCATAAACACATCTAGGATAGAGATGGTAACATTCTCCTGGTCGAACACGGCCGGCTCTTCCTCTTCTCTACATTATATGCAGTAAAAGCAAATATAGTCGATTAATGTGTCTGAATGGTACAAAACCACAGATTTCAAGAATGATTTGAACATATAACGCATTATAAAATTCTAACATGCACCAGAAGTGACCTTGTTAATCCCCAGGGGAGAAATATGTGTCAAATAAGCACATTAAATCTCCACGAGAGGAAAGAGGGAGTTAGAAAGAGGGTTACTCCTCTCTCATGCTCCTTTCACTTGCTTTCCTAGAGTTCCTAGCCTAAATAATTAAAACTTTTACCTGTATTTTCAATTTTGACTTATTTCTTTTCAGTTATATTGTCAAATCTATCATCTAGTTTCAATTTTGCTAGACAGGGAACCCTAGATCCAGGGTAAGCAAACAGTTCTTAATAGCACTGGCCCTTGCCACATCAACACCAGAACCTGAAGATACTGAGATGGGAACAAAATTAATTCAAATGAGTAATTGGATCATATAGTTGAAAAGAAAGGGGGGCAGAATTGAAAAATCCAGCCAAAGATTGGGTTATATATATTTTTGGCCAGTATACCTTTTGTTTTTGCTTTGATCTAATTTTTGAATTTCTAATCAATTTATTAAGGAACTGGTCTATAATTGATTTAAGGAGGAAATTACTTAGAATATGAAGTCCGTGAGCCATTTTACACAGTAATGTGGGTAACCACATGACAACATAAATAGATTTCAACGAGATAACAGAAGTTAAAGTTTTATTAATTATTGAATGAGGACCCAAGCCTTGCTAGACTTGCACTAGTTCATTCCAACTCCCAGTTCATGTAAACTCTACAGTTAGCAACACCATTTAATCGTCCTATGTCCTGCATGATTTTACATGCAAAAAATTTGCAGAACCATAAAATAGTTTACTCAGGTGCCATTAATAATTTTTGTTTGTTTGGTGGGGCTGCGAGGGAAATAATTATATGAAGACTCTGAATGTTCTATATGGAATAGGTTAATAACAAGAGAAGAAAAATAAGCAAAGCTAAATGTTACAAAAAAACTTAGTTATTCTCTGAATATACTATCTATATTAGGTTTTCAATATAATTTTCTTTGCTTAATTATAATATGAACATGTCTATATTTGGATTGTCTTCTTAGTTATTTACAATCATACCCCACTTTTTAATCTCCTTAGGATTCTATTTTTTTTCTTAATAATCTAAATGACCCATAGAAATAAGATACGGTTAAAAAACAATGGTCCCCAATCAAATTTTATTATATGCCCACAACCACCCACTAACATGTTTTCTGTCAATTACAAGTGTATATGCAAGAGGGAGTACAAAGAACAGCTGCTGAAGAACATAGACTTCATTTGGTGAACTTATTTTTTTTGCTCTAATTGATTTACTATTTTAAGAAAAAAGGCAAGTACACAAAACAAAGCAGAGTCCTGCATTCTACTGTATATTTCAAAGACATGATGATGTGCATATAGCATTAAGTTTCCACAGTTAGAAGAAAACAAAATACTGCATTTTCAGCAATTCAGATGATCACACCCTCCAAAGAAATCAAAGCATACAAATTAGACAATTGCTATGGCATGGGAAACATGGGAGAGAGAGAGACCCACATCTCTAAATTCAAAAGAAACAACCAGATGTTTCAAATTCACTAGATGATCAATAATCAAATCTGAAATCCATCTTATAGATCAAAAGTCAAACATAAGAGACCTTACTTGTAGAGCAGAAACCTTGGAAATCCAGGAAGGAAGCAGGCAAGGAGTATTATTCAGGGCATCGTATGAAGTCTCCTTTGCCTTTCCACAATCAAGTACGAAAACAACATCGTTAATTGTGATGCTTGTCTCAGCAATATTAGTAGCCAGCACAATTTTCCTCACACCATCTTTTGGTTCATCAAATATTAATCTCTGCAAGCAGTCCAGATAAATATTTCTCAAAATTATTTCAGAAAGAAAAACAACAGAAGAAAAAGGATGAATTTTTCCATGCAATAATAAAATAACAAAACATCAAAGCAAGAAGCAGCCAGAACAAGCACTGCCAATTTGCTGTTACTGCTTTTGCTGCAGATAAATCTCATTATAGCAAGCATTAGTTTGCCAATTAATAATTTGCTTGAAGGCAATCAGTGAAACTAGCAATGATATAATTAAATTAGAATAAAATAAAATCACCTGCTCTGAGCTAGCCATAGAACCATGGCAAGTGAGCAACAACACTTGACCTGGATCTCCTAAAATGGGATTTGACAGGAGCTTATCCTTCAGAGAACATATGTCATCCCACCCAGTCATAAAAACTAGAACAGCACCAGGCCTCTCATTCCCACATATATTACATAGGACATACTCAATGAGATTAAACCCAATGCAATCTGGATTCCAACAAGACAAAGACTCGCGAGCCTGGGGACTATACTCCTTGAAATCAACAGCTCTTAGTGCTTCCTGATTGCATGTTTCCAAAATGAAAAAAGAAATCAGGAATGAAACTTGGAAAAACAGCAATACCATCCATGATAATTTCATATACCTCAACAGCAGAAGCAATTTGGCTCTTCCTCTTTCTTGGAGCTTGTTTACTTGTCCTCCACACCCTTTCTTGGCCATAATCATCAAATTGGTTGAATGAAGTTAATTTGTAACCGGTCATCTCCAGTATATTTTCCAGAAAATGAGTTCGCACTGGGTACGTGAAACCCTAATTTAGACCATAAAACCATAAAGAGAGAGGGAACAGGAAAAAAAAAAAGGCATCCCTGATTAGACCGCAATGTCATCCTCACGATCCTGATATAACTTGGTAGAAATTAAACAAAACAGGACACATACATACAAATATTGAGTGCTGAAACATACAGACACATAAAACACCTAAGCTTCTCCCAACCATTGCAGGAACAGGATGGACTACACATCCCAATAAATTAAATATATGAAATTAACTTGGGATTAATTCTGTATCTCGATAAGCTTAAACTAGCTAAATGCTTGTTTGCTGCATGATGCATTTACGCTTTACTTTTTCAAATATAATTTTAAATTTTTGTACCAATTTGAAGGAACTGTATAGAAATTTAATTTATTAAAATAATATTGATTAATTACCTACTATTCTCATCATGTAAACTAATTTGATATTAATAAAATTGACCACATATTATAATTTTGATAGTCTCCCCTCAGTTCATAAACTCTATCGGATTCTATCATTGTTGTAACCTTAATTTTCATATTTTCCATTTACAGTTTTTTATAATATATATATATATATATATATAACAATTATTCATCAATGGCATTTTAAATGGAAATTCTTTTACCAGTTACAATAATTAAGAAACCCTTAAATCATCATTCAATTTTGTGCAATTAAAGTATCCCTCCAAAATTACTTCATTAAAATACGATTTAACTGACATTAGTAACGATTCATTCAACAATCTTATAAAATTAATGCATAACATCTGATGAAGCACATTAGGAACTCGTTAAAGAGGGAAAAAATTATGCAGGATAAATATACACATGCTATGAGATATATGAACTTTAAAGTATGAACCGTATCATTTCTATTTTTAAATAATAATTTAATTACAGAGGCCTTGAGTTTTGGAATCATTTAACTCAAGAGAATTGAGGTAGTTATGGCAATAATGACGATACTCGGAAAAAAAAAAGAATAAAACAATTAGAGTAAAAGATAATAAGTACCAATTATAAAGCAGGTCAATCTCTTTATCATAAATGCCCCTGCCAACCAAGTGGCATCACCAGGATAGTGATTGGACTTTATATTATATGTTAGATTTATTATATCTTCAACACTGGTAGAAAAAGTCAGAAAATCACAACTAAATGGGAAAAGTTTCATATCATCAGATGATGGTTTAATAAATGCTTATACTCCAGCCCAAGGACCACACAAGGCATCTCACCATAAGAACAAAAACTTAAGCTTTGTCAGCAAAGAACATATAGATGGAGGAGGTCATTTCAAATTTGCCTTGAAACCCATATTCGACGGAATAATGCCCCCACCCCAAAAAAACAAAAATCCCAATTCCCACCTCTCTAATAATGAAAAGCAAGGCATCTTCAATTACACTTACTGGAATCCGAAGTATTGGAGCTCCACCAAAGTAGGATGAGAAAAGCTCAGCATCGAGAGTAGCACTCATCAGAATCACCCTCAGTTCTGGCCGATGGGGAAGGAGATCTTTAAGGACAATAAGCAGAAAGTCTGGCATCAAAGCTTCATGTAAGGCTCAGAGTGCATAATCCACAATTCTTTTAGATAAATGAAGAAATGTCTAATGATGAATAAAGAAAAGAAATACAAATAAGAGGAAAATGTATCCTCCATGCATGATATACAACTCACAACCAACAGTTTACCCTCATTTATTCCACGTTCATGAATCTCATCCACAATAACATGAGTTATGCCCATCAAATTTCTATCAACATGCAATCTTCTCAGCAAGATGCCCGTGGTGCAAAACAAAAGGTGGGTATCTCTTCCTTTTATACCTTCAAGCCGAACTTTATATCCAACCTTTAAAGATAAGAAATAGAAAAGATTATGTTCAATTATCATTCAACATTTTACTCATAGAAGGTGGCAGTCTGCGATGATATCTTCAGACCATGTTTGAGACAGAACTCACACTTTCACCTAACTTCTCCCCCCTTTCTGAAGCAACTCTTTCTGAAACAGAGATAGCAGATATTCTTCTTGGCTGTGTGCATATAATACTACAACCAGCACCTCGGACAGATTCTATCTCAGATTCTAATATGAATTGGGGTATTTGTGTGGTCTTGCCACAACCAGTTTCACCTGAGATAATGACCACCTGTAATTCAAAATTCTAGGCAACATAAAAATAATGAACTGATAATTGCATAATATTAACTACAAAAGCAAAGACCAAAGGAAGTTTGAGATCCAGGTCAGGCTTAATATGCTCAATTCTCAAACGTAGTAGCCATCTGAATTTAACCTAATCCTTCAAAACAGAAGATGTCTACAACAAGTCGGCATGAAGAACTTACAAAAAAAGAATGTATGGTACCTGATTTTGTGAAATGGCAGTCAATATAGCATCTTTCCCTTTGTAGGCAGGGAGACTTCTCCGAAATTCCAGCATCTTTCTTCCTTCTGGAGAATCCTAAAATTGAAACATTAAACTGTACCTTGAAAGATTGGCAATCAAAAAGAATGCTACAAAAGGTAGAGTGATTTAAAACCTGAAGATATTTTAACATCCAAGTTCACACAAAATAATAAATTTAATATGAAAATGGAAAGTCAGTTGAAAAAAGCAAAGGGATGTACCAAAATTACATATGAGGGAACCAAAATTTAATCAGAATAAATTGATAAAAAGTTGGTATTATAAACAAATTTTACGTTATCCATTAACAAAAATCCCAAATTTAAATCTTCCTCTTTTCTGCTTGACAGATGAATTTTTCAACATAGCTTTTTCACCTAAATTCAAATTATCAATTAAAAAAATGCTTCAATAGTAAAGCATTTATTGTAGGTCAAGACACTGCTTATTGCATCTTTGCGAAGTCCTTCATTTAGTTTTTTGAGAGAGGCTTTTTCAGAAAATATGCAAATTGTTCCTCCACTCTTTCAATATGAATTTCATAGTCTATTGTAGAAATAGGAATACATCTTGTCATGATTCTAATTAGGATATATCTTCCTATATTGGAGGTCTTGTAATAGTATATAAATACCCATTGAGAAAAGAAAAATATTCAGCCATTCTACAAAATCTCTCTCTTTCTATTTTGCACATGGTATCAAGGCCAAAAATAGGTCTGATAAGTCTTCTAAAAGCAAACAGGTCTATTTTTTCTGCTTGACCTGTTTCCAGAGAGAAGTGTACTACACCACCAGTCCAAGAAGTTTCCCTAACCACTAGCTAGTCTACCTTTCAATAATTTTGCAGGACCAGGGTTCAAGGAAGATAATTGGAGTAGGTCATGGTCCCATGGCCTGTATCAGCTATCCAATCCAAACACACCTGTTGCTTTTACTTCTGTTGCTTCCTCTCATCTACACAGTCGGCTAGGACATCCAAGTATCTCAAAATTGCAAATGGTTCCTAGCATATCCCAATTGTCTGTTTTAGAACGCAAGTTGTGTCAGCTTGGGAACCATAGCTGTGTTTCTTTTCCAAAGTGCATCAATAATAAAGTCTCTTCTATATTTGAAATTGTTCACTCAGATATATAAGGTCTGATTCGTGTCTATTCCAATTTAGGATTTCAATATTTTGTTACTTTGTTGATGACTATTCTCATTCCACTTGGTTATTGTTAATGAATAATAGATCTAAGTAGTTTTCAATTTTTCAAAGTTTTTGTGCTGGGATTCAAAATTAGTTTGGTGTATTAGTTAAGAAATTAGTTAGTGATAATGCACGAGAATATCTTTTCACTCCCTCTTCATCCTTCAGGCCTTCTCAAGGAAATCTCCACTAATCTTCTTGTGCTCATACTCCTTACGAAAACGAAGTCGCTGAGCGTAAAAATCGACGTTTGGTTGAAACAGTTCGCACCTTACTGATTCATGGCCAAGTTTCAATTTGATTTTAGGGTGATGCTATTGTTACTACTTGTTTTTTAGTCAATTGTATGAACTCTTCCATTTTGCAGCATAAGAGTCCTTATTCCATTCTCTATCCAGATCAAGATCCCTTTCCTCTCTCTCTCCTCATGTCTTTAGTTGTACTAGTTTTATTCATAATCTTACTCTTGGGAAAGACAAGCTTCAGGCAAAATCTATCAGGTGTATCTTTTCTGGGACATTCTTGTGTTCAAAAAGTTTATAAATGTTATGATTCCATCACTAATAAGTGCTTTATTTCGACAAATATCACCTTTTCCGAAACATACCCGTATGTTTCTCCTAGTTCTCTTGATGAAAATGTCATCTCAACTGCTCTCATCATTCCTAGTTCCTACTCTCCCTGCTTCCTCTTCTGCTCCTCTTAAGGTTAAATATCGAAGGCTCCACCATCCTCCTTCTCCGAACCAAGTTTCTATCTCTTCTCCAGATACAGGTTCACATACTGCTCCAGGCGACTCATTATCTGCTCCAACATCATCTCCTACACTGGTTGTGCCTTTTGCTGAAAATGATGGTCTTCCTACCCCTCTCCAAAAAGGCACCTGTTCTACTCGCAACCCTCATCCTATTCATAATTTCTTGAGTTATCGATTATCTCCTTCATACTATGCTTTCATTTCAAATTTATCTCCTGTTGAAGATTTCTGAGAAAGTGATGTTTTATTTAGATCTGTATATATATTTATACAAGAGGAATCCTTGAAAAAATAAACAACTAAACTAGGAAACATACCTAACTTAGGACTCAATTCTAGGACCTAGTCTTATAGCCAACAACTATGACTTGGTCACACATACTAACAGTTGTCCCAATGCCTAAGACTATGGGAGAAGCTATGTCCCATTCTGTTTGGCATCAAGCTATGGTTGAGGATGACAAATGACTACTCTTCATGATAAAGCTACCTACGAAATAGTCCCCTTAACACCTAGCAAAACTACAGTTGGTAATCACTGCGTGTTCATAGTTACATTAGGACCTGATAGGAAAATTGATTGTCCCAAAAGGCTACACTACAGTGTTTGACATCGATTATAGTGATACTTTCTCTCCTGTGGCAAATATTGCCAATGTTTACCTTGCCATGTTTCATTGGCCTCTTCACCAATTGGAATTTTAAATGCTTTCTTACATGCAAAAATTTTGAATTCTATATGGAGCAAGCACCGGGATTTATTACTAGGGGGATCCTGGCTTAAAACAATCTCTATGGACATGGTTTGGTAGGTCTAGTGTTGTTATTCAATAATTTGGGATGCTTCAAAGTGAAGCAGACCACACATTCTTCACACAGCAAGCATATCTACTTGATAGTTTATGCCGATGATATTGTCCTCACAAGTGATGATGATGAAGGCATTGTCCAACCCAATCTAACTAGTAACTAGTCATTTTCATACTAAAGTTTTGAGCAAATTAAAATATTTTTTAGGCATCCAGGTGGCATAGTCTAGTAGCGGAATTGTTCTTTCTCAAAGAAATTATCCATTGGATATATTAGAAGAAACTGGTATGCTTGAATGCAAATGTGTTGATACTCCAATGGATCCAAATGTTAAACTTGTGTATAGGAAGGGGGAGCCACTGAAAAACCCTTGTCCATATAGAAGACTTGTTGGCAAACTTAATTACTTTACAATCACAAAACTAGACATTTCCTTCGATGCAAAGTGTGGTTAGCCAATTTCTGCAAGCTTAGTGTCAGAGTCACTGGAATGCAATAATTCGTATTCTTAAATACATCAAAGGGTGCCCAGGACAAGGTCTATTGTATGAGGATAGAGGCCATAGTCAGATTGTTGGATACTATGATGGAAAGCAAGTTACCCTAGTGATAGACTGTCTACTTCAGGATATAGCGTTTTAATTGGAGGCAATCTAATACCTTGCAAAAGCAAGATATTGGGGATAGGTCACGTGCAAAAGGAGAGAATTGAGCAGCGGCCTCGGCCACCTATGAAGTAATATGGTTAAAGCAACTCCTTCAAGAGTTAAAAGTGTGGAAGTGATGAACAAATGAAGCTAATTTGCGACATTCAAGTTGCACTACATATAGCCTCTTAACCCTGTTTTTCCATGAAAGGACAAAGCAAATAGAGATCTCATTTCATAGACAAAAAGTTGAATTTGGATACTACCACTAGTTTTGTCAATTTAAATGACCAGCTTTTAGATATTCTCATTAAATCTCTCTAAGAGGCTAGGATTGAGTATATTTGAAACAATGTAGGAGCCTACAATATGCATGATCCAACTTGAGGACAGTGTTGCAATAGGAATATTTTAGAACAGAAGTATATCTTGCCATGGTTCTTCTCTTGATTCTAATTAAGAAATATTTAGCATAGAATCTATACTCTTTTTAGTATATCTTCCTATATTAGAGGTCTTGTAATTGCATATAGATACTCATCTGAGGTAAAGAAAAATATTTTAGCCATTATTCTACAACCCCCCCCCCCCCCCCCTCTCTCTTGTTTCTATTTTTCACACTATCAAACTAAATAAAATAGTGAACAATAGAGAAGTTGATCTAATATTAAAACACCCATGCAACATCTTACATTAGGGTTATTTAAGATTTGGAGGAAACTGAAAGAGGGGGGGAAGCAACTCTAATTTATTTAATGTGTATATCAAATGTGAAATCAAATTAACTACTATCAAGTAATATTCTTGCATTGCTTCAGACAGCAACGTGAAGCCAAAGTGATAGGCGTGATTTAAGTTACCCCATCCAAGTTGTGGGTCCAAACCACAACTGCAACAACGTTTTTGTCAAACTTGATAGATGCACCACATATAAGTTATGTCCTAGAAAATGGAAGAAAAACAGCCACTTTGTTTCAAATCCTAGTCAGATCAATCAGTTTAAGGCTGAAAAAGGCATCAGATAGTTTTCTCTAGTTTTTTACTAAAGGAAGATAATGATGTAGGACGAGATCAATTATAAATACCAGTTCTCTGGTAGGACTAGCTAAGCCGTGTGCTTTTTAAAATACTAAGGGGCATAACAAATTAGCTTTCCACAAATTCTAAGCAATACCATCTGCAAATTAACCCACCAGACATGATTGCCTCTGAATTAAAAAGTAAAATTAAACAACAGGGATTGATTCAGAGGTCAACGGAAGCATAACATAGTTCCACATTTTTCAGGGTAATATGAACCTGCCAAGCATGTTGCGGATCATGCAGTTGCGGAATTAAAAAGTAGTAAAATTAAACAGGGATTGGTTCAGAGATCAAGAAAAGCATAACATAGTTCCACATTTTTCAGGGTAATATGAACCTGCCAAGCATGTTGCTGATCACGCAGTTGCAAACTTCTCTGCCATAAAAATTTTTCCTTTACAGCCTTGCTGGAAGCTGGTAGCTCTGGTTGTTCAAAAAGCCCTTCATCAGTAGCTAGACTACTGCTGCTGCTTGATCTAGAAAAGGAAATATCTGGAAATTTTTCCTTAATCTTGGATTTTTTAAAGAGGTATTCTCCAAGATATGAATCAACTCTTCTTTGCAAACTAAAACTTAAGTTCACCTGCCAATTTTTGAAATATTCAATAAAATGCTTATAAATAATATACAAGTTACTCAAGTTAGACACATGGGAAATAAGCATATGGTTTCTAACCCAGGGAGACAAGAATTGTCAAGTTCAGGCTAAGAAAGAGACAGAAGAAGCCTGTTATGAAGGAACCACTGAAAGCATGATTTTTTTAATAGTGGAATTCAAATAATAAATCTGAATAAAATTTACTTAGATTGGAATTTATTGAAGCATGTTGTCAAGAGGAGATGTAGAAGTTTTCTTTTTCTGCTGGGAAAACAAAAGCATAAATAAATGTGTTTGTGTCTGAGATAGATATAGCATGCTTGTGAAGGTGGAACGCATTACTCTGGTGTATCACCAAACTTTATCAGCCAGAAGGAAAAATTTTAAACGATGGAACAGAGAGAAATTACCTCCCTCTGCGGACGCTTATCATCCAAATCAAACCTGTAATTTGGCAGTGGGACCTTACTAACTACAACAACTTTTACATATAGATGGCTGCAAAAATAATTTCAGTTGAGATCATCAATGGAAACCAACAAATTGAAACATCTATTCTGATGAAATACAAGATACCTATACAAGCCCATTCTGCTCGCCAAAGTTGCTATTTGTTCAAAATCACGTCTGTCCTTTTTTTCCCTTGAGACCAACTCTTGCTTCTCCTCTTCTTGCAAAAGCATGGTTAGCTTCTGCCTCCACTCTTCAATGTTATCAGAAAGGGGAACTCCCTAGCAAACACAAGTTATGAAGCACATAATCACCACGAAAAAAAAATATAAAAATAGCACCGATGTATTTTCAAAAATTTTGAGCAACAAACATGTTAAGGAAATAATCTATATAAATACTAGTTTGATTTAGGCTTGATTTAGGTCCTGATTCTAGGAGATCATTGTACTTAATTTTAGGGATTTAATATCCCAACTAGTCATTATTCTTGTATATAAAGAGGTAATGCATTCCTCAATAAAATCATCAAATACAGTTTTTTCTACACAGTATTAGAGCTAGGTTAAAGAAAATTTTCAATTTTTCTCTTTGAAATTAGGATTTCAGTCCCTATTGCAGTAGTCTCAAATCACTGTGTTTTTTGGGTCACCAATTTCGGGTGACATCTAGTACTCACCACCGAACTAAGAGGAACTATTGACCGCTAGCAACCGTCTCTGAGAAATCCGACCACCAGAAGACCGGCAAGTGCCCCCTCATACGCTGCCTGAAGATTTTGCGGCCGTCAAATGTGGTTTGTTTTGTGTTTGAAAGTCATTTGGAGGTGATTTGGCTTGATCTATTTTTCTACCCTTTTTTGCTTTGGAGGAGATTCAATTTGATTTCTGATATCTTTTATGATTTAACCTCTGTTGGTTTTATCTTTGGTGTTGTTTTCACTTACCTAAAATGTCATAAATAGAAATATGATAACAAATGTGGTCCCTATGAAGACCAAAATTACAGATCCTAAACTCAATGAATCTAATTATCTAGATTGGAGTAAACCATCCATATCTATTTATGAAGCATTGGGATGGATGACCACCTTTTAAAGGATCCACCCAATGATGATACAAGGCAGACTTTGCTAAGGGAAGACGCTTGGTTGTTCCTACAAATTCGCAATTCTATTAATAGTAAGGTAATTGGCTTGCTTAATCACTATGAATTTGTTAAGGAACTTATAGATTATCTAGAATTTCTATATTTGAGCAAAGGGAATATTTTTCATATTTATAAGATGTGTAAATCCTTTTATCACGTTGAGAAACAAGAGCAGACCCTTATGGCCTATTTTGTCGATTTCAACAGAATCTATGCAGAACTTAATGCTTGAATGCACTTTAGCCCAAATGAGAAAGATCAAGAGGCTCAATGGGAGCAAATGGTTGTAATGAATTTCCTTGCAGGTCTTCCTCCAGAGTTTGAAACTGTCAAATCTCATATTCTCTTAGATTTTGAAATTTCATCTTTACATGATACTTTTACTAGAGTATTGTGTACAAAAACTCCTCAAATGTCCACAAACACCACTAATGCACTTGTGAGCCGTCATGGTAATAAAGGAGGAAGAAGATGCAATTCTCATAACTGTAAAAATTATCAGCGAGCAAGGGAGATAAGTGTCCATTGAATCTAGTGGAATCATTTTTTATTATTTTCGTGAACCTGGACATACTAAGAAATATGTTTGAAGCTTTAGAATAAGCACCAACATTCACAAATGACTCGTATAGCAAAGACTTCCCAGTTAATTCCTCTGCTGATAAGCAAATTCTAGTCTTTGCAGATGAGTATGCAAATTAGAGTCCACCTATATTTCTAAAATAAGCTACCTGAGAGTTGCATATGTTGCCCAACTTTGCTTAATTGCCCCCATTAATTTATCTGGACCTAAATGAGCAGTGATAGCAGCAAAAGCATGCATTCTACAAGTGCATTAGCAGCCTGGTTGTCTATCCCCTTCTTATACTGCATTTCATAATCATAAGATTGCAATTTTGTGAGCCAAACCTGCCACATTGTTATGAGTTTCTGGCCAACAAAAAGTTTAAATTCTTTTGATCAGTCTTTATAATTAAATACTTAAGGTAGAAGGTACTGCTCTCAATTTTTTATGGACAAAAGAATTGCTAACAACTCATATGTGTACCTGCCCAAATTACCTCCCTTGAAGCATTCGTTTCCACAAGAAAAGTTTCAATATAGTAAAGAAAAAAACAAGTGCACTGAAAATGGAAGTTTTTAATGTAACAAAAGCCTTCTGAGCAAAATATGTCCAAAAGAAGTTTCCCTTCTTAAGTAATTCAATTAGAGGTTGGGCAATTTGTCCATAACCTCCCATAAATCTTCTATAGCAGCCAATAAGACCCAAGAAGCTCCTCAATCGTCTCATTTTTTGGGGGACAAGCCAGCAATCCACTGCCATAACCTTCCTGGGATCAGTATGCAGCCTTTTACTAGTGATGATGTGTCCCAAGCATGCAACTGACTTCTTCTCAAAGTAACACTTGCTAGCCTTGGCATAGACTGGGTGGGACCTCAACTTCCAATATAGACAACAAAAGCTTCAAGTGTTCTTGAGCAAACTTACTAAATACTAGAATATCATCAAAAAATACCAATTTTGCCACAGAAATACTAGAAACAGCACGCGGATGGATACCACTATGAATAAGATAGAAAGGAGTAGAGCTCTTTTATAAGTGATAGAAAAGGGTACTCGCTTGTGTTTAGCAAGTTCACACACCTCACACTGAAATTTTTCAACATCCAAGTTCCTACATAAAGATGAAAACAACATTTTAATAACCCAAAAGGATTGATGTGCAAGGCGGCAGTGATAAATTAAGATTTTCTCTTTATTGGTTAAGACAAACTCTATATGAAAGAAGATGCTATTGTACTCCTAGTTATGCTAAGCCGACTTGGTGCTTCTAGATAGTAGAGCTTATTCCTTTTTTTAGCACATACAATCATCCTCTTCAAATACTTGTCCTAAAATACACAATGACTATTATGAAAAATCACATTACAACACAAATCTTGAGTAAGTTTTTGAATACAGATTATATTTGTGGATAATTTGGTGACATGAATATTTCTAAGAATTATTGAAGGACTTATTTTGAAATCTCCCAACTACAGTAATTAGGAATCCATTGGTTGTGGCTATCTTTCTATTGCTTGGGCATAGAGCGTAGGTTGAAAAGATGTTGGATAAGTGGGTCATGTGGTTTATTGCTCCTAAATTCATGATCCAAGAGTTATTAAGGGTTGTACTAGAGACATTTAATCCAATGGAATATGGAAACTTACTTGAATATGCCAAGGAGCATGTACCTGTGGGTCCTTTAGTCTTTTCAAGACTATTAATCAGGGATCTCATCCTCTCAATCTCTTCTTGATTAAGACTACTTGGTTGTTGTGGAGTTCATTCACTTTGCAGCTCAACAACAATGTTGGCTTGTCCAATACTTCATGGTTGTCCTTCCTTTATATCCCATTCCCGACTTGGAGGTTTTCCATGGAGCTTCCAACGTTTTTCCCGAATGTGATGCGACTTCTTACCGTAAGTGCACCATAATTTTTCATGATTTTGATTTTTAAACTAATAGCCTCCTTCAAGTATTGCTCCTTTCTCCATGTTTGAAACTGACTTGCTGCTAACCATCAAAGCAAAACTCTCAGTGATTTGGGGCTCAAGTATCAACCCTCTTCTACTTTCTTCACTTCAGATTACAGCCACCACTTCATTAAAGCATGGAACTTCTAGCTTTCCAATAATTTGTATCCTTGGTCAAATTTTGGATTAAGTCCAACCAAGAAGTCATAAACTTTGTCTTGTTCAATAAAATCTTTTCATCGTGTTGCATTATTAGAGCTCTTTGTTTTGATCACTCGATAATGATCCAATTCTTGCCATAAGGATTTTACTTGATTTGCATATTCAATGACAGCTTTTACTTCCTTGTTTTGCAGCCATAATTTTCCATTTAACCTCATATACTTGAGCGACATCTCTAGCCTTGGAATAAGTCTGTTGAACTGCATCCCAAATGTCACTAGCATTATCTAAAAACATGCATGTATCACTAACTTCTGGAACCATGGAGTTCCACAACCAGACCATGATCATGGGATCTTCTTCATCCCATGCTTCGAATTTAGGATCTCCTAGTTTGGGTCCTATACCCATTATATGACCGCTATTGTTCAAATGAGTTGAGACCACTTGAGATAGTTTTTTCCATCTAATCTATATGAAGTTTGAATATTCTGCAATTATCCCATTTGTTGAGTTGAATAACCACTTCATGTTGTGTAGTGACAGTAGTAGCCTCACTGGTTTCTGACATCTTAGATTAATGATGACAATAGTGGTGAATTTTTTCTATCTAATCTAGTTTGAATACTCTGCAATTCTCGCGTTTGTTGAGTCGAATAACCTCTTCATAGCCTCACTGGTTTTTGACATCTTGGATTAATTGATGACAATAGTGGTGGCTAGTCAAAGAAAAATAGGATTGTTATATCGGCAAT
>CAOGCB010361703.1:0-13174 GCA_948266635.1 Cnidoscolus chayamansa | reverse complement strand
GTCGGTGAGCAGGGATTTTGGAGAAAGAAGACAACAACCTTGAGCAAGAAGAAGAAGATAAATACTTAAGCTAAGGTAAGCAACCATTGAACCAAAGAAACCAAACTTTTCTCCTTCTCCATTTCTAAAGTTCAAGTCACGGTTTGAGTAGGAAAATTGAAGGAAAGAAACAACAACTTGGCAAGGGAAAGTCATGAATTATTTGAGCTAAGAGTGGACAACAATTTGCCAAGGAAACCAAGGTTAGGGTGGACCAAAGAAAGGAGGGAAAGAAGGAGAGTCACAACAGCCATTTGTAAGGATAGGTGTTATACTTGTAATTCACAAATTGGTGTGTTGAATGACTAAATAATTTGTTATTTGGAATGACGAAAATGCTATAACTTGTGTGTGAATGAGATGTTATTTGAAGTGAAAATGTAAGTGGAACTGAGACTTAATGGTATGCAGTATGGAAGGATGGTAAGCTTTACTGAACTTATAAAGGAGGTGGCTTTCATGAAATAAGGTAATATGGAAAGTAGTTGTAACCATGTGGGACTTGAGCTACATAAAAAAATTGACTTTTGCAAGATGAACCATTTGGATCGTAGGTGACTAAGCTAAGAAACAATATAGACCTTAAATTATGAACATGAAATGGACTAAAAATGAACAATGGATTGTTGACACCGAGTGGACTAGAATGGGAAGTGAATTTACATTAAGAAATTTACAATAAATAGACCAATATGAAAATAGCATGTGGACTGTAGGTTGACCCATAAGGAGAAAACGATAATAAAACTTAGTAATACATACTAATGACTTTGCAAAGAATTTCATATCAAATAGAGAAAGCAAGTCAAGAGAAAGAAGAAGCATAATGACTTTGCAAAGAATTTCATATCAAATAGAGAAAGCAAGTCAAGAGAAAGAAGAAGCAGAAAATGAGAGCAAGTCATGAATAACAAGGAAAAATCATGAAGACAAGATGAAGACATAAGAGTCTAAGCAAAAACATATAAGAGAAGCGACTAAGATATGTCAATGATTTCTCATTCATGAAAAGATTTTTAAAATGTTTTCAAAATGTGCTTTAGAATCATGAAAAACTGAGAATAAAATGAGGTAAAATTAGATACCTAATTCTGACTCAATGGTTAGAATTAGCTAACTAATTTTAGAACAAGTCTTTTTTAGTTTTAACAGAAAAATAAAATTAGTCAAACTAGTTTTCAAAATTAGCACACTAATTTTAAAATTAGCTAAGCTACTTTTGAAATTAGCTAAGCTACTTTTGAAATTAGCTAAACTACTTTTAGAGTCAACATTTTTAGCTAATTTTGAGTAAAGCCTAATAGAAGCCTGACACAGTATGGCTGCACAGTCTACGCAGTAGTCTGCTAGACTCTAACAGCTAGAAAACTAGTCGTTTTGTTGTCCTCTAGTGCTGAAAACTTTAGAGCAATTTTTTACCTATAAATATCAGCACTTACTCTAACTTTTGGCTAATGAAAGCAAGACTTTATTGAGCAACTTCTAAGTAAAAATTTCTGAATTTTTATAACATTCATTTAAGAGCTTCATTGGCAAATCTTCTCTGTCTTCTTATAGCATTTGGCTGTAATTAATTGTAAAAGAGAATGTTTCTGTTTTATATCTTAAATTTCAAGTGAGAAATTTATTCAAGTGAGGGTACATCTCTTGGAAGAGGTTGTTAAGCACCTAAGAAGCTTAAAGAAGTTTGAGGGGACATCAAACTTGTAAAATATTTTCTAAGCACTTGTGGAGCTTGAAAGAATTGTAAAGGTTTATCTCTTACATAAGAAAATAGATAGATAGTGGAGTGGAACTCTTAAGAGAAAGCTTGAGAAGAGTGTGTCACATCTTCCATGCCATGTCTCCCACAGATTGATCAATGATTTTCCACTTCCTCTACAGGAAAACCACTAATCACTCTGTAAGGGATATGTTTGGATCATCGCTCAATAAAAACCTATATAAATTTTTCGCATTTTAAAACTATAATTATCCATTCAACCAAAAACCATTTTCAACACTATCATTCATTTCAAATCAAAATCATAAGATTATAAAGCACAGCACGAGTTATCCCTGCAGTGATACGAGGAGACTCAGTAAGGCCGCCGAGAAGCGGAACAGTTTGGTCAATCCCCATTTGCCGGAGAACGCGCGAAGCGCTATACCAAGTGCAGTGAGTTAAGCCTAGCAGATAAACCTGTTTGTGAATCAGATTAGCCTGAATAAAGCTAGTGGTGTTGTACCAAGGAATATACCACTTAAGCTCATTCGAACCTAATTCAACCAGCCAGGAGGTCCAATCATCAACAGAATGTTTAGTAATCAGAATTCTTCGCATCCTATACTGAGATGGGTTGTATGGAATAATGGCAGGAATAGCGACTATCTGAAGATGATCTCTCAGCCAAACCTGAAAATAAACCCTCTCTTAAGGAGAAAAACAAAAAAAAAAAACAAAAACAAAAACCCGAAGGGAAGTACTAACCTGAAGGATAACAGGAGAGACTGTCCAGTTCTCATGGCCTAAAGCCGCTCGATCAAGACTTCGGATAGTCTCAGCAAGAACAATATTGGCAATGCAGCCCATTCCTTCCATCTGCCGAATCATCAGGCAGAATCGCAAATCCCCAAAGCCTGGGTCATTGTTGAAGAGAAACCCAGCAAGCAAACAGAAAATAAAAGCCCGCATCCGGTATCGCATCTGATCCGGGTCGTCGAGTATAGCCTTCAGAAATTCATCGATCAAAGCAGATAGGATCACCTTTCGATCCTCCATCATTGGCCCGGACTTTTGGTCTAGTAAATGGAAATAGAGATTCAAAGGACTTCAGGTATCCAGTCTTGATCTCATGTCGAACTAAGAGCCCATTGGGGTCGTAACCCACAATAGTGCAAACTTCCTCAAAGAGAGGACACATCTCTTCCATCATAGCTCCAAAGCGGAAAACATGCACTTCAGGATCCCAGAACTTGATGCAAGCTCTTAAGAAGTCCCAATCAATGACCACCCCCCGAAGAGTAGCAATCGGAGATAGACCATACCTCCCCATGTTGATCTTTTCTACCTTGGAGAGACTTCTGGTCCAACTGTGCATATAGTGACTATAAAAAGGATTCATCCTTGAAGAAAGAAAAAAGAGAGAAAAATGGAAAACTGATTAAAAAGTGCCGTTTGGCGCGAATGAATAATTTCTGAGAAAAAGCAAGGTTTTTATAGAAAAATACGCCCGAGGGCGGTAACCTACTGCCGGCCACGACGGGCACGACCGCCGGCCACGACCGCCGGCCACGCTATTTTCTCCGGCTGTTTTTCTGACTATTATTTTTTCATATGAATTTTTACAAAATAATCCTTCAAAATAAATTTTTTCTCAAAGGAAACTAGAAAACTGAAAGGAAAAATCATGTTTTTCTCATTAAAACAAGCAATCATGCATACATTGTTCAGTACTAACCCAATGTAGGTTCAGAAAGTACAGCTAAGGAAAAGTACAGCTAAGGAAAAGTACAAACAAGGACAGGAAAAATCTGAGAACAAAGACATCAGCGACGTGATCTCCGCCTCCTCTGATCATTAAATGCTAACAGAGTCCAGGCCGAAGAAAGATCTTGCTCCATCCCAAGAATCAGCTCCATCATCTGGGTGACCAAGCCTTTAGGAACCTGGAAATCATGCAAGAAAATACAAAGTTAACAATAATAATCTTTTACAAATCCTTTTTGTGAAAGGTTTATCAGCCATTACCTCACGGATAGAAGTGGAAGGAAGGTTCCAACTATCCACACTCCCTATGGAAACCTCTTGAAAAGCCGAAGGCCTCTCCGGAGTGTGATAAGAAACACCATATGGGAGTCGTAAATTGAGCAGATCAGGGTGGAGTGGTCCAGTAGCATTTGCAATAGCAGGAGTAACCCTAGAATGGCCCGTTGAACGACTAGGCCCAGCCTGAGACGAACCCCCAACTGGAGTAGACGAACCCCCAAGTGGAGTAGAAGATCGAGGGTCTCCTCCTTGGAGTCCTGAACGAGGGGCCCGAAGCCCGCGAGGAATGAGTGATAGGAGGCTGGGAAGGTGCCTGAACATCATCAAGTCGAGATCCAATAGGCTGCATCAGAAACATCCTGCAGAACTCATCATAATCTCCCCCGAGAACGAACCCTCCATATGGGATACCCTCAATATGAGCATTGGTAAGTACCATCTCCTTTCCTGCTCGCATGTCCACGGGAGGGGGATACGGGATGGAGCGGCAACCTCTAATATGAAAATCCACTCTCTCGCCAAGATAATAGCGTCTCAATATAGGATACGACAGAACAACCCTCCGCTTAGACAAGGCCTCTGACCGTTGGAAGTGGGGATCGGCCTCGATCCAACTTTGAAGACGGGCAGGCATCGCCCCTATTTCAACCTGTGAAACCATATATAATGTGTTAATAAATCTTTTTTATCTTCACATACTTAAAATCTCGCAGGCACTTACCTACCCTTGGGTACAAGTATCGAAAAAGGCCCTCAGATCCTTTAGAGATTTTCCACGGTGAGCGAACTGAAGGTTCGTTCGGTACCACCTCCAAGCTAAAGGTACCAGCCCCAGTCCAAGGTCAACATGAATCAGCTCCGGACGAGTGTAAGGGAAGTACTCAAATGTCCAAGTCTGCAAAACAGAATCAGAATCAGTAAGGGAAAAATAAGTGAACAGAGGAAAACACAGAAAAGGGGAAAATGTTCTTTACATTACCTCCCAGAAGTAGTAAGTCCCACTGAGCTTACCGTGTCCTCGGTTCAGATCGCTCATGTCATCATACATGCGGCTCAGAATAGCGCCGGCCCAATCATACTTCGCAAGATGAGCCAGATTTTCCAAACTCTTTAAGATGGAAGGATTAAACTTTTCCTTCCTATTAGACCAAAAAGTCGAAACAAACAGTAACAGTAAAGTGAACCTAGCTACCTGAGTAGCTGTCAGCTCTCCCCGCCTGTATCTATCATAAATGTCAGGAGCCTGGAGAATTAACCAGTGTCTAGAAACATTCAAAACTGGGGCAGAGGAACCAGGCTCAACAATCTGGGGCAAGTTTATCCCTATCAGCTCAATCATCCGGTCAGAAGAGACCTCTGTCCTCCAGTCACCGTACAGCTCTATCATCCGAATGCCGAATGGAATCCCGGTGATCACCGAAAAATCAGTAGGGGTCATTGTCATCTCACCACAAAGGAAGTGGAAGGTATTAGTAGTGTCCCACCACTTCTCGGCCAGAGCGACCAGTAACTCCTTTTGGTTGATTCGACCCATCTCAAGATGTCTTAAATAGTTCAAATGTGATGGATGGATAATAGCTCCAACCGGGTCATCATAGTTAAGTATCTCAAGCGGGATCTCTACGACAGAAGTTTCGCCTACATCCAATCTAATGTATGGATCCTAAAAGGTAAAACAAGCCTAAGAATTATTATTGGTTCCTTACTAAGGATAATATCTTAGTTCTACCCTAGCATTTATAAAAAAAATAAAAAATAAAAAATAAAAATAAAAATAAAAAAACTCACCCAGCTATAGACACCGGTTACGGAGGCGTGAGTGTCTGCGTCCGCCGTAAGGTCCATATCATCAAGAGAAATCCCTAGATAATCCTTATCGCTGTTATGACTCGAAGAAGCCATGAAGCTTTGGAAGATAAAAGTTGAGAGAAAATCTCTTAAGGTGAAAGTGAGAAAAATGAGAGAAGTGGAAAAAATGAGAGAAGTCAAGCCTATTTATAGAGAAAATGGCCAAAACGCGGGTCCGAATTCTCGAACTCAAAATTCGCGATTCAGACAACCACTGGCTCCCATAAATCAATTTTATGACTGTCAGTGGGGGGCAACTGTGAATACTCAAATTTTGAGGCTCGGAAAGCCTATTTTTCCAGACTGCAAACAATCCGATCAGGTCTGCACCCGATATAAATTTATCCTGAAAATATACCAATATGGTACTCAAAATGTCTAGAACGTCGCGAGGGACCTAAAGGTACTCTCAAAATAATTTTGGGAGGTACAGAACTCCCGAAAAAGCCCTCGGAAAGAAAAATTGGAAAACTGAACGGTTCGACCGCCCTTCCCGGCGGTAACCTACCGCCCCCTGTCAGGCGGTAACCTACCGCCCTCTCCGGTGGTAACCTATCGGCCAAACTTACCACCCTCTCTGGTGGTAACCTATCGGCCAAACTTACCGCCCTCGTCGGCGGTAACTTACCGCCCTCGTCGGCGGTAACTTACCGCCCGAGCTTACCGCCCTCATCGGCGGTAACCTACCGCCTGAGTTTACCGCCCTCCAGCCGATTTTCCCTATAAAAACAGCCCCGGTCCTTCATTTTAAGGGACCGCTTGTATTGATGAGCTTTCTATTCTCCCTCTTGCTTTAAGCAATTCTCCATATTACTTTCAGCTTGTGTTGACGAGCGATCTCTTCTCCCTCCTCGCTTCTTGCGATTCTTTTAGAAGCTTTTTGCATCATTATTTTTGCATTAATTAGTTGTGTGGTGATCACCTAATTAATTCAAACCTAGCATTATTGGAAAGCCAACAAACTGAAGCTCCAAAGTGGAAAACATCTAAATCAAGTATGCCCCAAAAACTCTGCTTATTTTAATTTCAGTATCATATGTATACCTTCTCTTCTACTCCAATTCTGAATCAAACTATTGCATAAATGCATCCATCTCATTTGTTTTAATTAAACAGATCTAAGCCAAATTCTCGGTTAATCAATAATCGAGATATCCAAGCTTAAGATCCGGATTTATGGGCTAAAAAGTCCAATTAATCAATAATTGTGGCTAAAAAGCCTAAATTTCATCACTTTTGGCAGTAAATTGCCTAAATTACAGTTCATTTAACCAATTTATACAATTAATCAATTTGGCCTCAAAGGCATAAAATCCCAATTTGGCCCTAAAGGCCCAAAATCCCAATTTAGCCCTAAAGACCCAAAATCCCAATTCGGCCCTAAAGGCCCAAAATCCCAATTTGACCCTAAAGGCCAAAAATCCCAATTTGGCCCTAAAGGCCTAAAACCCCAATTTGGCCTCAAAGGCCTAAAATCCCAATTTAGCCCTAAACGCCTACAATCCCAATTTGGCCTTAAATGCCCAAAACCCAATTTGGCCCTAAAGGCCCAAAAATCACAATCTGGCCCTGAAGGCTCAAAAAACCAAATTTGGCCCTAAAGGCCCAAAGAACCCAATTTGGCCCTAAAGGCCCAAAAATAACAATCTAGCCCTAAAGGCCTAAAACTGAAATTTGGCCCCAAAGGCCCAAAATCCAATTTGGCCCTAAGGGCCCAAAATTCACAATTAGGCCCTAAAGGCCCAAAAATTCACAATTTGACAACAAATGCCTAAAAAACACAATTTGGCAACAAATGCCTAAAAAAACATAATTTTGGCACCAAGTGCCCAAAAAACCAATTTTGGTACTAAGTACCCAAAAATCAAAGCCATTTTAAAAAGGCAATTCAAATTACGTCGACTTTGATCCCTTATTCAAATAAAGGGTACGTAGGCATATTTGGGATCTAACCCCAAATAACAAGTCAAAAACATCAAAATCATCAAAATCATCAAATCACTTTTCCCTATATTTCATCTACATTTAACAGGTTAGTTAATCAGCATGACATAGTCTCCAAATCCACTTCGGGTTCGCGGATTGTGCCTTGATCTGTTGGGCTAATTAATAAAAAAATTAGGTTAATTAATTAAATTTGGAGTCACATAGGATTTTTTCCTAGTTTACCCTAAAATAATTAAACAAGGTGGTGACTCACATTCACGTGCATTCATCCTTATCACATTGCATTACACTTGCACATGCTGCATCTTCGGGGAGGGGTTCACATATACTGGACTGGTAACTGTTATTATAAGTAAATTCCATCAACGGCAAATATTTCTCCCAATTACCCTCCAACTCTAGCACACATGCCCTCAGCATATCCTCTAGAACCTGAATAATCCTCTCTGATTGCCCATCTGTCTGAGGATGAAATGTTGTACTATAGTTTAACCTTGTACCCATTGCCCTCTGAAAACTCCTCCAAAACCTGGAAGTAAACCTCGAATCTCTATCCGAAATAATGGACACTGGAATACCATGTAATATAACAATCTCCTGGATATACAACTCAGCTAGTCTGTCTAAGCTGTAATCCATTCGGACTGGTATGAAGTGAGATATCTTTGTCAATCTATCTACAATCACCCATACTGCATCATGATTTCTCTGAGACATCGGTAATCCAGTCACAAAATCCATAGTTACCCTTTCCCATTTCCATTCAGGAACCATTAAAGGCTGTAACAAACCTGCTGGAACCTGATGTTCTGCCTTCACTTGCTGATAAACTAGGCACCTTGCAACATAGTCTGCTATATCTCTCTTCATTCCCATCCACCAGTAATAAGGTTTCAAATCCAAGTACATTTTAGTACTACCTGGATGAGATGAGTATAAAGACTCATGTGCCTCTTTCAAAATCTCTTTCTTAAGCTCATCATCAGCCGGTACACAAATTTTGCCCCAATAACACAGTAACTCATCTAAATTCACTGTATATTCTATTGTTTCACTTGCCCATACTTTAGCAAATTCATTTTGATATTGTTCATCATGCTCAGCTGATGCTTTAATCTGTTCTATCAACACAAGCTTCACTCTCAATTCCACTACTGTTTTATCATCAGAATGGTGAGAAATCACTGCATTAAGCTTTTGTACATCACTCACCAAACTCAGAGGTGTTTGTTGCAAACTAGCAAATGTCTTTTTGCTCAATGCATATGCTACCAAGTTAGCCTTACCTGGGTGATAGTCAATTAGGCAGTCATAATCTTTAATTAATTCAAGCCACCGCCTCTGTCTGAGATTCAACTATTTCTGTGTACCTAGGTGTTTCAGACTCTTATGATCAGTATATATATAGCATTTCTCCCTATATAAGTAATGTCGCCATATATTTAATGCAAATACTATGGCAGCTAGTTCAAGATCATGTGTGGGATAGTTCTTCTCATGTGCCTTCAACTGTCTAGATGCATAAGCTATCACTTTTATGTCTTGCATCAGCACACAGCCAAGCCCATTCAGTAAAGCATCACTGTAAATCACATAATCCACCCCAGGAGCAGGCAAAGTTAACACTGGTGCTTGTGTTAAACTTTCCTTTAACCTGTCAAAACTAGCTTGACACTGCTCATTCCACTCAAATGCGACATCCTTCCTCAACAATCGAGTCAAAGGGATTGCAATCATCGAAAATCCCTTTACAAATCTCCTGTAGTAACTTGCCAATCCAAGAAAACTACGTACCTCACTGACATTTTTAGGTGGTTGCTAGCTAAGTACAGCTTTCACTTTGCTTGGATCGACCTGAATTCCCTCAGCAGATATAATATGTCCCAGAAATGATATCTGCTCCATCCAGAAATTACATTTAGATAATTTAAAATACAACTATTTTTCACGTAATTTCTACAATACCAGCCTCAAATGTTGATCATGCACCTCTCTATTCTGTGAATATACCAGAATATCATCAATGAACACGATCACAAACTGATCAAGATACTCATTAAATACTGTGTTCATCAAAGCCATGAAAGCAGCAGGTGCATTCGTCAATCCGAACGGCATCACCAAAAACTCATAATGCCCATATCTGGTTCGAAAAGCTATTTTAGGAATGCTACTATCTTTCACTCGGAGTTGATAATAACCCGATCTCAAATCAATCTTTGAAAATATGGTAGGATCCTTCAATTGATCAAACAAGTCATCTATCCTTGACAAAGGATATCTATTTTTCACTGTCACTCTATTCAGTTGCCTGTAATCGATGCACATCTGTAGGGTACCATCTTTCTTTTTCACAAACAATACCGGTGCACCCCACGGGGAAACACTAGGTCTAATGTACTCCTTATCAAGCAATTCCTGCAGCTGAATTTTCAACTCCTTTAGTTCAGTAGGAGTCATTCTATAAGGAGCAATAGAAATAGGCTCTGTACCTGGCATTACCTCTATTTCAAATTTCACTTCTCGAACTAGAGGTAATCTTGGTAATTCATCTGGAAAAATATCTGGATATTCCGATACTGTGGTAATATCTTGGAGTTTAGGAGTCTCCACTCTAGTATCTATTACATGAGCTAGATAAGCCATACACCCCTGTGCCATTAACTTCCTAGCAGTGGTGGCTGATATCAAGGAAAGTATTGCTGGCGGTTTACACCCCTGTATAATAATTCCCTGATATTTCGGATCTCTAAACTCTACTTTCTTTTCTCTACAATCAACTATCGCCTGATATCGCGACAGCCAATCCATCCCTAATATGATATCATATTCTTTGAATGACAATTTCTATAAATTCGATTCACCCTCACTTCATATCCCAATGGACTAGAAACTACCCTTTCAACATCCATATGCTCCCATTTCCATCCCGTTTTATGTGCTAACCCCACATTTATATACGAATGAGAAGAGCCAGGATCAAATAAAATCAAATACATGTGATTAAATAATAGGGTTTTACCTATCACAACGTCTATTGCCTGCAAGTCCTCAGCTTGCCTCATTGTATAAACTCTAGCTGGAGCTTCCCTGGTAGGGTTTTGATTAACTGATAATTGACTTCCATCTCTTCTGAACTGTTTAGATCTACCCCTACATCTACCTCTGCTACCAGAATATCTAACTACTCTACCCATATGTGGTCTATATCCTCTGTTTTCTGCAGCAGTGTACAGTGGCATTACCCCTTGAGTAGGGCAATTTCTAACAACATGACCTACACCACCACATCTGTAAAGTCACCCCTGACATCTGACTACAGGGTCCCATATGAACTCTGCCACAAGTAGGACAATTCCTCCTATTCATCGTCCTCTTCCGCTTCCTCTTCTTCTTGTTGTTCTTTCGTCTTCTTCCGTTTCTCTTTTCTTTCTTTTCTCTTTTTCCTCCTCTCCCGTCTGCTCTCTTTTTCTCTCTTTACCTTTGCTGGTTACTTTTGATTTTTTCCCTAAGTGATAAGTTTTATCTTTCTCTTACCTCCTTTGACTTTTCCAACTTTTGACTTTTATTTATTTTTCTTTTCTTTCTTTTATTTCTTTATTTTTCTTTTCTTTTCTATTGTCATTTTATTTCCTTCCCCTCATTTTCTTTTTATTTCTATCTATTTTATCACATTTCTTCATTTCTCCTTTTATTTCATCATGCATTTCTTTTTCTTACTACTTTCCTTTGCTTCACCATTTTCCTTTTCATTTTCCTTCCTAATTTCCTTTTCCATTTTCACTTCCTTAACTTTATTTCTTACTTCATTTACTCATTTTTTGTACCTAATCTTCTAGGCCCTAAATTTCGTTCATGACACTCAAACTCTAGCATCTTCAATTCCTTTGAACTATCAAGAAAGGCCATACAGTGAATTCAATTGCAAATTGATCCATGTCAACTCATCTACTAAGGGCTTAATATATATTATGTATTACTCCTTTGCCCTCTTGCATCGGAGTGTGAATCCAACCATCTGAATTGCTCGGCTATCCTCGACACCCAGGTCATCTATAATGATCTTCACGACCTTGATGTACTCAAAAGGATGATATCCCTCTTTGTACTTGGAAGCGTCCAACTTCAAATAATTGATCATCTTGGACTTCCCACTACTCTCCAAATTTTCCCTACATTGTCACGTACACTTATTAGGGCCTAAAAGATTAGGTGTCTAATTAAATTATAATTGAAAATTTAAATGCATGATTTAGGTTATGCAAATGATGAGATGTTTCTTTGACTTATATGGAGTATGAAAATATGTTAGAAGTGGTAAGACATTTGTTTAAATGTGAATGTGCATGTGATATGCAATTGGCATGCGACTAGTGTGTGTATAGGTTGCATGAGATATGGTGAACAAGTAGGTGAAAGAAGAAGGAGAAGGAGAAGGAGAAGGAGGAGGAGGAGGAGGAGGAGGAGGAGGAGGAGGAGGAGGAGGAGGAGGAGGAGGAGGAGGAGGAGGAGGAGGAGGAGGAGGAGGAGAAGGAGAAGGAGAAGGAGCAGAAGAAGGAGAAGAAGGAGGAGAAGGAGGAGAAGAAGGAGAAGAAGAAGAAGAAACTGAAATTTTGTGTGAAACTTTATTTTTATGTTAAATTAATGTCTATAAAAAATGAGAATAAACTGGTTGGATTTGAGTTAGGAATTAATTTATGAAAGATAGAAAGATATTAAGGAGTAGGTTAGGCAAATTAAAGAGTAAGGAAAATATTCAAATGATTTTAGATGGTAACTGTGAATACTTGAATTTTTGAGGTTCAGAAAGCCCATTTTTCGCGGACTGTAAAACAGCCCAGCTCGCTCGGCACTCGACATAAAGTCATCAATATGGTAACCGCTCTCGCCAGAAAGTCGCGAGAAACCCAAAGGTGTCCTCGGAATAATTTTTGGAAGTACAAAACTCCCGAAAAACGACAAAAAGAAAAAAAATGCTGATATCGGTGCCCCTGGGCGCCAAGTAGGGCGCCCTAGGGCGCCAACCCAGGCGCCCCAGGGCACCAAAATCCCGGCGCCCCAGGGCGCCAGAAGGGCGCCCCTGAGCGCTGTTCCGGAAACACATTTTTTGCCTATAAAAAGCAGCCTCCAGCTCCACTCTCAAGGCCCCGCCTTGAATTTTCGGCATCACTCTCCCTCCTCGCTTTTAGCAATTCTTTATTGCTTTCCCTAGTGCATAAACTGCTGCATATTACTTGATTTGTGATCACCTTAAATTGCTAAAATCAATTAATTAACTCAAGCTAAAGCTCCACAATGGAAGACTCCTGAATCAGGTACACTACACCTTCTTTAACCTTACTTTTTTAATTTTGAGCACAGCATTCATTATTCTCTTCTACTCCACATTCTCTAAGGCATGATCATCTACATGTTGCTTTAATTTTATCAGATCTAAGCTGAAAAAGCCTAGTTAATCAATAATCAAGGTGATAACGCTAGATCTAAATAAAATGGCACAAATGGCCCTACTAACTCATAGTTGTGGTCATTCAGCCCAAATTGCATTGCTTTGGCAATAATTGCCTAAATTTTAATTCATCATTTTTACTT
>CAOGCB010361488.1:0-11593 GCA_948266635.1 Cnidoscolus chayamansa | reverse complement strand
TCTTCTTCTTCTTCTTCTTCTTCTTCTTCTTCTTCTTCTTCTTCTTCTTCTTCTTCTTCTTCTTCTTCTTCTTCTTCTTCTTCTTCTTCTTCTTCTTCTTCTTCTTCTTCTTCTTCTTCTTCTTCTTCTTCTTTTATTGGGTGGCCAGGCGGCTTTTTTTTTTTTTATTGGGTGACTCTTCTTCTATAGCTTTCCTTTTTTTTTAGTTGGGTGGCCAGGCGGCCACCTTTTCACATTTTTATTTTCACTTTTTTATATATTTGTTATTGGTGGACTACATGGACACTTTTTTTTTTCTTTTATCTTTTATCTTTTATCTTTTTTATTTATAATTTATTTTATTTCTTTTTTTTTTTTACTAACTTTTTTATTTATTTATTTTCTTTATTTTTTTTATTCTTTAGTCTATATCTTTTTTTATTTAATCCTTTTTTATTCTTTTTTTTTGCACTATATTTTTAGTGTTTCTCTTAGTTTCACACTCTAACACATTTTACATCATTTTACATAATTTATATTATGTATTTAAATTCTTAATTATAGCCTAATTAGATACCTAATCTCCTAGTCCCTAATAAGTGTACATGACAATTCTCCTCACTTTAGGAAATTTCATCTCGAAATTTAAAATATACTAACCTTCAAATAGTTGTGGCTATAACTCTCTCATCTCTATCTCTCTTTCCCAAGTAGCTTCATAAGGTGACATCTGTATACTAGACTGGTAACTATTATTATATATGAATTCTATCAAATGAATCTAAATAACCTTTTCGAATTGACCATTTGTCTGCAAATGAAATGTTGTGCTATAATTCAATCTTGTACCCATCACTTTCTATAAACTTCTCCAAAATCTAGAAGTAAATCTCGGATCTCTATTTGACAATATGGATACTGGAATGCCATGCAGTCTCACTATCTCCTGGATATACAACTCAGCCAATCTATCTAAGCTGTAATCCATTTGAACTGGTATAAAATGTGATGTCTTCTTCAATCTGTCAACAATAACCCATACTGCATCATGTTTTCTTGGAGACATAAGTAATCCAGTCACAAAATCCATGGTAATTCTTTCCCATTTCCATTCTGGTATCAATAATGGTTGTAACAAACCTGTTGGAACTTAATGCTTAACCTTCACTTGCTAGCAAACTAGACATCTTGCCACATATTTTGCTATATCCTTCTTCATTCCATTCCACCAATAGTACTGTTTTAGATCCAAGTACATCTCAGTACTGCCAGGATGAAATGAATACAATGACTCATGTGCTTCTTTAAGAATTTCCTTCTTTAGTTCATCATTAGCTGGGATATACACTCTATCCTTATAACGCAGTAATCCATTAGAATTCATTGTATACTCTGTAGTCTCACCAGCCCATACTTTAGCAAACTCCTTCTGGTACTGCTCATCTTTCTCAGCTGCTACTCTAACCTGTTCAGTCAGGATAGGTTTCACCATTAATTCTGCTATCAGTCCACCATCAGAATTATAAGAAATCACAACATTCAACTTTTGTACTTCCCGCACTAAAATCATGGTTGTTTGCTGCAAACTAGCAAATGGTTTTCTACTGAGTGCATCTGCTACCAAATTAGCCTTTCCTGGGTGATAATCAATCAAACAATCATAATCCTTAATTAACTCGATCCAACGTCTCTGTCTGAGATTCAACTCCTTTTGCGTACCCAAATACTTCAAACTCTTATGATATGTGTATATATAACACTTCTCACCGTACAGATAATGTCGCCATATTTTCAATGCAAATACAATGGTTACTAATTCCAAATCATGCGTCGGATAATTCCTTTCATGTGGCTTCAGTTGTCTGGAAGCATAAGCTATCACCTTTCGGTTTTGCATCAACACACATTCAAGCCCATTCAATGAAGCATCACTGTACACCACATAATCTATACCTGGGGTAGGCAAAGTCAACACTAGTGCTTGTGTCAAACTTTCTTTCAATTGGTCAAAACTAGCTTGACATTGACCAATCCACTAAAAAACAACATCCTTCCTCAACAATCTAGTCAATGGGATTGTTGTCATCTAAAATCCCTTCACAAATCTTCTGTAATAACTTGCCAATCCCAAAAAACTATGTACATCGCTGACATTCTTAGGTGGTTGCCAGCTTAGTACTACTTCCACTTTGCTTGGATCGACATGGATACCCTTTGCATATATGATATGACCAAGGAAAGATATATGCTCCATCTAGAAATTACATTTTGATAACTTCCCATACAGCTGCTTCTCCCGTAATGTCTATAGAACTAACCTCAAATGTTTATCATGCTCCTCCGAAGTATGTGAATATACTAAAATATCATCAATAAACACAATTATGAACTGATCTAGATAATCACTGAATATTGTATTCATCAAGGCCATGATGCTGCGAGTGCATTAGTCAATCCAGATGGCATTACTAGAAATTCATAATGCCCATATTTGGTCTGAAATGTTGTCTTTGAAATACTGTTATCTTTCACCCGAAGCTGGTAATAACTTGATCTCAAATTAATCTTTGAAAATATGGTAGCATCTTTCAACTAATCGAACATCTCATCAATTCGTGGCAAAGGATATCTATTCTTCACTGTCACCTTATTTAGCTGCCTATAATCAATACACATCTGCATTGTACCATCTTTCTTCTTTACGAACAACACGGGTGCTCCCCATAGTGAAATACTGGGTCGAATATACGCCTTATCCAGTAATTCTTGCAGTTGAGTCTTTAACTCCTTCAGTTCTGGAGCAGTCATTCTATAAGGTGCAATAGATATCATATATGTACCTGGCATCACCTCGATTTCAAACTCAACTTCTCAGAGTGGTGGTAATCCTGGCAAATCATCAAGAAATACATCCGGAAACTCACATACTATTGGGGTATTATAGAGTTCAGGAGTCTCCACTTTAATGTCTGTTACATGTGCTAAATAAGTTGTACACCCTTGTAACATCAACTTCCTAGCTGTTGTGGCCGAAATTAGAGAAAATACTGCTAGTGGCTTACATCCCTGTATCTTAATTCCCTGATATTCTAGGTCTCTAAACTCAACTGTCTTTAGCCTACAATCGACTATTGCCTAGTATCGTGACAACGAATTCATTCCTAAAATAATATCGAACTCTCTAAATGGCATTTCCATCAAGTTTGACAAGAATGTAACCCCATATAAGACTAAAGGACAATCCTTATATACCCGATTAACTCTCACCTTATGTCCTAATGGACTAGACACTACTCTTTCAGACTCTAAATATTCCCATTTCCAACCTGACCTATTTGCTAACCCCACATTAATATAGGAATGTGAAGAACCTGGGTCAAATAATACTAATGCCATATGCCAAAAAATTAAGGTCTTACCTATGACCACGTTAGCTGCTTGCAAATCTTTCGGTTGCCTCATAGTATATACTCTAGCTAGGGCCTTTCGAGTTGGGTTCTGATTCACCGAGACTTGGCTACCACCTTCTCTGGTCAGCTTTGGTCTACCTCGACCTCGACCTCGACCTCAGTTGCTAGAATGTGAAAATCTCGATGCTGATCTACTTGCCTGCTGTCTGTAACCCCTACCCTCAGCAACAATGTGTAATGGCATCTCACCTCGGGTAGTAAAGTCTCGAGCATAATGTCCCATGCCTCCACATCTGTAGAAAACTACACCAGACATTTGACCACAAGGTCCAACATGTACTCTGCCACATCGGGGACAGGCTCGCCTGCTTTGGTCACTCAGCTGGGGTCTGGGCACTGGTGGTCTATAACTGCTTTGCCTCGGAATAAACAAACCTCTGAATCTCCCCCCTTTAGGAAAACTGGAGGATGATCCAACTCCTTTTGCCCATTTTCAAGCCTGTTTAGCCCGATTTTCATCTTCTTCATTTAAAGTTAACTCCTGGTTGAGTGCATTAGCTATTAAAGCTGAGAAGTCGTCATAGTTAAATCCTTGCACTAGCATTTTGATTTTGGGCTTCCAACCCTGCTCAAATCTTTTACATCTATCTCTGCCTGTCATCACAAGGTTATCTGCATAGTAAGCCAAGCGGGCAAACTCTCGCTCATACTCCGCTACTGACTTATCTCCTTGCCTTAAACGCAGGAATTCCTATAATTTTTTATCAGTATAGGCATGTGGGACATATTTTTGTCTGAACTCCCTCTGAAAATCATCCCAAGTAAGCATAGGTGGTTCCACTAGACTATTAGGCACTGTCTTCCACCATTCATATGCATCATCTTCCAACATGTTTTGTCCTCACTCACATGCTTTCTGAGAGAACTTCCCAGAAGGTCACCCATTTTGTAATTGCTGCAAGCTAAGCACGCTTAACTATAGAGTTCTTACAAAATGGCTCTCAAAAAGGAAGGTGTCCCGAGTATTACATGCCCACCAACTTCCGCTTGGTTCATCCTCGAACCACACCGTACTAGGAAAGGAACTAGCTTTGATACCAACTTGTAACACCCAAAATTTGACGACTGCCGCTACAAACCAACATATATCATTTTCCAACATGCTTTGTCCTCACTCACATGCTTTATGGGAGAACTTCCCAGACGGTCACCCATCCTGTAATTGCTCGAAGCCAAGCACACTTAACTATGGAGTTCTTACGGAAAGGCTCCCGAAAAAGAAGGTGCACCTTGTTGATATAGCTAGTACCTATCAAATCTCTTAAGCTATTCTCAATTGTACAGTCCCATACTTACACAATCTCGAAATTACTCAACTGTGTAGCCACATCCCTACACAGTCTCAGGATCCCTCTTTTTTCGGTGTGGGATCGGTTCATTCATGTATCCCTCCACCTAGAAGCCTACTAGAAGCCGTTACTTGTTCGTGCTCTTTCTAGCACCGGCAATCACTTCCCGCCCTCTTCAGTCCCGGGTATTACATGCCCACCAACTTTCGCTTGGTTCATCCTCGAACCACATTGTACTAGGAAATGAACTGGCTTTGATACCAACTTGTAACACCCGAAATTTGACGACTGCCGCTACAAACCAACATATATCATTTTCTAACATGCTTTGTCCTCACTCACATGCTTTATGGGAGAACTTCCCAGAGGGTCACCCATCCTGTAATTGCTCGAATCCAAGCACGCTTAGCTATGGAGTTCTTACGGAAAGGCTCCCGAAAAGGAAGGTGCACCTTATTGATATAGCTAGTATCTATCAAATATCTTAAGTTATTCTCAATTGTACAGTCCCATACTTGCACAATCTCGAAATTACTCAACTGTGCAGCCCCATCCCTACACAGTCTCAGGATCCCTCTTTTTCGGGTGTAGGATTGGTTCATTCATGTATCTCTCTACCTAGAAGCGTGCCAAAAACCACTCCTTGTCCATGCTCTCTCTAGCACAGGTGATCACTTCTCGCCCTCTTCGGTCCCAGGTATTACATGATAACGCAATACGAGCAACCAAAATATGTCCCACCGTCACCTGGACATGCTTCCCACAGACTGACTAACGACTTCCCACTACGACTTCATAAATCATTAATCAACCTGTAAGGGATTATATCAGATCGTTGTCTGGACATGCCTCCCACAGACTGGCTAATGACTTCCCACTATGACTTCAAAAATCATTAATCAACCTGTAAGGGATTATATCTGATTGTTGCTCTATAAAATTTTTTGTTTCCAAAACTTCATTTCACAAAAAATCTACCTATCATATTTCATACTAACAAATCCTGGTATAAATCCTCAGAAACTCAATCCCTAAAAAAAACATATGGAGGTTTCATAGAATAATTACATACTTATCAGAGTTATCATTTTTAATTCACACAACCTGTACAAATAATTTATACATTTACTGCCATTGCTCTAGTTACAAAATAGTAAATACACAAAATACAATAGCTTAATAGCTTCGGGATATATGTCACAAGCATAACTCAACTACCTCTGGAAAACTCGATAAGACTATTGATGGCTTTAAAGAAGGGATGGAGAAAGAGGAAGGGAGAATGGAAGTGAGTCGCTAGACTTTTAAGAGAGAAGAGAAAAGAGAGAGAAAAAGATGTGGCATGAGAGAGGAGGACAATGGATGAGTCACTTCCACATGGACAAACCACGTCATTTTGTAACCGGAAAACTTGTGGTTGCAGGTAATGAGGATTTTAGTGTTAATAAATTCAAAGTTGATGTATTTTTATATTACATTTTGAAGTTTAAGGACCATATTGTTACAATCCTCAAAGTTCAGGGACAATCTATATAATTTACCCGTATATAAATGTATCATGTAATTCATTCTAAATGTAAGAAAATTTAGTGAAGTAAAGAGATCTTTCTATTTATGAAATTTCTTTTTTCTCTGTTTATAAGATTTCTCTCCTCTCCATTTCTAAGATTTATCTTAGTAGCTCTGTTATTCTATATTTTCTCTACTACAGATTGGTATATGTGTGTGAACTTTTAAAAAGTATTAATGGGTTTTATCTAAATATTTAATTAATATATAAATCAAAGAAGGTACCTGGGTTCTTTGTGTCATGGGCCCGGATTCTCAAACTCAGTTGAGATCGTGTGGCACTTAGCTTGAACGCTTTCCAAACAAGTTAGTTGGATGATTCACACTAGAATTTGCACGAGATAAATATATCCATAGTTAATAACGTGTGGGCAAGTACCCTTTCAAGCTACGCAAGCATATAAAGTAATAAAAGCAACACATCAAGCCAATTTGCATAGAATATCATTCACGAAAACACGATAGCACAACTGGGGCAACAATATTTATAGAAAGGGCTACTTCTTTTATTTCATCGAATATAAAAGGTAGTACAATCTCATCATCGATCTTTTAATCCGTTGTAGTAGGGGAAAACACCTACAAGAATGTGGAAGCACAAGCTAATCGATAGTCTACGGTGGCCAGTTGACCCAATCGCCCCCGATTCCTAACTAATGACCCCCCCTAAAGAGCCTTAGGAACAAAATAGGCTTCAAAGTGAGGAGACATCACAACACTTGAGCCACCACCCTGATCTAGCACTTTATTCTTAGTGCAAAACGATTTACATCGAATGTTATAATTTCCTACATAAAAAGAAAAATTCCTAGGCCCTTGAAAAATTGCAAAATAGTCCTCTGAAGTTTCGTAGGCCTATGACACTCTCCACCACACAATTGGTCAATGTCTTCGTCGACTGAGCTTGCACGAACTCTTCGATCTTCTAATGATAAGGTAGGAGGTTTGACTCTTCCTCCTAACTGGTTTCTTCTACATTTAGTCCCTTCCACTTAACGAGATACTCCTTGTGTGGTTTGCGTTTGGTTGTCTTGAAAATTCTTTCAGCTTGTAACATCCTGATTTTTAGGAGAATCGAATGTGACTTGTAACATAATATTAAATATAATATAAATGTGAATTTTAAGATAGTTAGAAATTTTCTCTTTAAAGAAAAATGAAACACAAATAAATTCAGTGTGAAAAATAAAATTTATAATGCAAAAAAAAATGTATATTATAAATAAAATAAATTAGAAAAGATTAAATAAGAAAATAATAATAATAATAAAATAATCAATAAATAAATAAATAAATAAATAAATAAATTAAAAAATTTAAAGTAAAAAAAAAAACGGTGGCAACTGCCACCCACCCTATACCTATATATTTATGTAATAATTAAAAAAAAATTAAAAGTAAGAAAAGATGACATCTCTGGCCATTTCATAGAAACAGAGAGTGAGAGACGGCCAAAGAGCCATCGGAGAGAGAGCCATCAGAGAGAGGGAAAGAGGAGAAAAGAAAAGGAGAAAGGAGAGAAAATAAAGGAAGAAGAAGAAGGCGGAGAAGAAGAAAGAAGGAATAAGAAGGAAAGAGAATAAGAAGAAGAAAGAAGGGAGAAGAAGAAGGAGAGGGAAAAAACTACAAGAGGTTAGGTGCTATATACATATATTTTGTTCTTAAATTTAATAAATATATTTTGTTATTAAATTTAATATATATATATTTTGTTGTTAAATTTAATATATATATTTTGTTGTTAAATATATATATATATATATATATATATATATATATATATATATATATTGTTGTTAATTTACCAATTTATATATTGAATTGCTTGAAATGTTAGTGTTAAATATATTTGATTAGAAAAAAAAAGTGGATCACAGATAAGTTATAAAAAAAACTCATAATAAAAATATAAGTTTATATATATATATATATATTAAAGAGTTTTGAAAAAATAAATAAATAAATAAATAAATAAATAAATATATATATATATATATATATATAAATTATAATAAGGGATTTTGATACTAAGAAAAAAAAAGACTAACAAAAATAAAATACATTATAATATAAAAAAAAATAAATATATATATTAATATTAATTTATTATAATTGTTAAATGAAATAAAGAAATTAAATGGTTAGCCCTAAGATTTATTGTGTTAGAAAACGAGATTAGTATATAGCTATGGCATGCCATTGATTTGCAGATCTGCTATATGTGATATCAGGGATACAGTGAGGTACCCTGATGTGTGGGTGTACAATGAGGTACCCTGATTGGTTTAAGCTTGATGCGCTTACCACAACGATTGACGGCTTGATCAACCGAGTGGCTTCGGCCCAAATGTATGTGACTGAGCGGCTTCGGCCCAAATGTGTTTTATGACTGATGATCGTATCTGCATAATATTCTTGGGCTAAATGTGAAATAAATAAATGTGAAATAATTAAATGTGAAATGAATTAGATGTAAAATGAATTAAATGTGAACTTAAATAAATGTGAAATGACATAAATGCGAAATAAAATAAATTGTATATTAAAATAGAAGTTGAAAATATTATTAGAACTTAGAAACTTGATATATGAAATAGTGTACATAAATTATTGGCAAATAAATTGAAATGGAAATCATTTATAATGAATGTTATTTATTGTTATTATTTACACCCACTGAGCAAAAATGCTCAGCGTATTGGTTTTTACCACACGCAGGTACCAGTCCTCGAAGGTCTTGATTTGTGGAAGCCGCAGAGACGTGACGGCAAGCATCGTAACATATGTAAATAATTTTGTAATATTTTGGCATGTACTAGGAACATAATATTGTAAAGTTAATGTTTATTGTAAGAAAAAAAAGTTTGAAACCATAATTTTGAGACAGTAGAAGAATGTAATATTTAAATTAGTATAATTAATCGTTTTATTCTTATTTTGAATTGTTTTAACACCACTTATCAGGATTCTTTGGGTCTCGGTAAGGGGTGTTATATTTAGTGGTATCAGAGCACGGTTTAGACGGTTCTAGACTAAAGAAAATAAGAAGTATAAAATATATAAAAAAATTTAAAATTTAGTGTACATGCCAAATATTTCAGTTACGATGCTAACACAATTTTGAATTGGTACTTGTGGATTATAGGTATGGCATCTAATACGCAGAGAGTAGTTGAAGAAGAGGTTGAGAGTCATGTTCCCTCCAGTAGAACAGAGCCGGAAAACGCCCCTAGACCTGCAGGAGTAGGGAGTCAAGAGGCATTCTTTCAAAGAATGACTGAGATGTTGGAGCGGATAGCTGGAAATGCTCCACAAGCACCTGCACCCTCAGTACCAGTGCAGACATCTAGCAGACCTTCGATTAAGAAACTTTGTAAATATGGAGTAGTCGAGTTCAGGGGAAGAGCTACTGATGATGCCACTGTTGCTGAGTACTGGTTGGATACGATACAGAGAGTACTAAAGCAATTACAGTGTTCACCAGCTGATAGATATCTCTGTGTTGTTTCCCTGTTGAAGGAGGAAGCTTACCACTGGTGGGCTACCATAGAGCAGACAGTCCCAGAGGAACAACAAACTTGGGACTATTTTTTGGCTGAGTTTCGAAAGAAGTATTTGGGAACTTTGTATATTGAGCAGTGAAGATGGGAATTTCTATATCTCCGACAGGGGAGAATGACTGTGACTGAGTATGAGCAGACTTTCGTACGGTTGAATAGGTACGCAACAGAGTTTATGCCTACAGAAGAGAGTCGGTGTATCCGCTTTGAATATGGGTTACATAATGATATCCGGATGCACATAGTTGCTCAGTTTATTTGAGATTTTTCTAGATTAGTTCAGGCTGCCCTCAGTATTGAGCAGATCATGGAGGACGAGCAAAGCCACAAACAAAGGGGACAGCAAAAGAGGAGCCAGGGACAGGGGTCAGCTCCTCAAGGTAGTTCCAGCAAGAGATTTAGGGGTCCACAGAGAGGAGGTGGACATAATCAGTATACAGGGCAAGACATATCACAATCATATGCTCCATCGGTTGCCAGTGCTGGAAGTGATATCAGACGATCGCAACCGCCTATATGTGATCACTGTGGTAAAATGCACAGTGGGAAGTGTTGGAGATTAATAGGAGCTTGTTTATCTTGCGGATTGACAGAGCACATGATTAAGGATTGTCCCAGAATCAGATTTACACAGTCGTCTCAGCAGGACAGGCCCAACACTCAATTTGGTAGAGGAAGAGGCAGAGGCCGTAGTGACACAAGGGCTGGTAGTCAGAGAGGGGTTGGCGTCTCTGAGACAGTGGACAGACCAGCTACACAGGCTCCTGCCAGGACATATGCCTTTAAGGCAAGAGAGGACCAGGACACGCCCGATGTGATTACGGGTACACTGTTAATTTTTGATATTGATGTACATGCATTGATTGATCCTGGTTCTACACACTCTTATTTATGCATACCTGCTGAATCTAGGGAGAAATTAATGATAGACACACTTGACCAAGAAATAATTATGACTAATCCTCTAGGTCATAGTGTAGTGGTGAACAAAGTATATAAAGATTGCCTTGTTAAGATTCATGACTGTATTTTCCCAGGAGAGTTAATTGAGTTGCTATTTCGAGAAGTTGATATGATACTTGGGATGGATTGGCTGTATCGACACCATGCTATGGTGGATTGCCGGGAAAAGAGAATGTCATTAAAAACAGCATATGGCGAAGAAGTGGTGTTCACAGGCCGAAAATCTAAAGATGTGATTAATGTGATATCAGCTACTACCGCTAGGCGACTCATAAGGAAAGGGTGTATATCATATCTAGCATGTGTACTCAAACTGAAGAAGGAGTCTAGTATACAAGATATACCCACTGTACGAGACTTCACTGATGTATTTCCTGATGAATTGCCAGAATTGCCACCAGACAGGGAGATAGAATTTGAAATTGAGTTGGTACCTGGTACAACACCGATCTCGATAGCTCCCTACATGATGGCCCCAACAGAGTTGAAAGAACTGAAGATCCAGCTACAGGAGTTGCTAGATAAGGGTTTCATCAGACCCAGTGTTTCTCCATGGGGTGCACCTGTACTATTTGTGAAAAAGAAGGATAGTACCTTACTGTTATGTATTAATTACCGACAACTAAATAAGGTAACCATCAAGAACAAATATCCGTTACCACGGATCGATGATCTATTTGATCAGTTTAGGGGAGCAAAAGTATTTTCAAAGATAGATTTGAGATCAGGATATCACCAGCTGAAAGTGAAGGGTGCTGATATT
>CAOGCB010361241.1:0-16901 GCA_948266635.1 Cnidoscolus chayamansa | reverse complement strand
TGCATTGTATGGAGTCATTTCATTGATGATTCATTTGATGGGAAAGATGTGTGTATTGACATGAGTGCTAAGTGTCTTGTTGATCTTATGTTTAAGTTACATTGTGTGTGACAAAGAAATGATAGTGATGATTAATTGTTGATAGAGTTCTATTGATGATGATGTTCAATTGTTATGTTTATGCTTACTGAGATATATATTCTCAGCGTTTATCCATGATATAAACGCAGGTAATAGAGACAGGAGGAATCAAGAAGAACGATAGACTCTTTTGTGAAGATCCTATAAAGGTAGATACTTGTAAATGATTTTTGTATCCCAAACGATTGTAATAATTAGTTATTTTGTAACTATCACTAGTAGATAAAGAGGCAGTAATGTAATAACTTTACGTTTCCGCTGTGTGTTTGTAATTATGAAAGCTATGATTTTGGTTTTATGATAATTGTAAAAAGGTTTGTGAAAAAACTTTTATTTAAATGATATGTTTTTGATTTTGATGATATCATTAGTGGAAAAAGAAATGCGAAAAAAATTTTCACAGGATTTTACAGGGCGACGATCCTAACTATCTCTTACAGGGTGATTAGTGATTTCCTGTAGAGAAAGTGGGGAATTATTGGTCATTCTGTGGGAGACATGTCATGAAAGTTGTGGCATGTTACAAAAACAACATGAGAAAATCATACTATGAAAATATAATAAAAAAATATATAATAAATAAGAATAAGAAAAAGATGTACAAAAATAATTAAGAGAATAGTTTCAATTCAATTAAATTCTCTAATCTTAGCATAGTATTTATATTTATAAAATTTAAATTATAAAATTAAGATATATATTATAAAAAATAATTAAATTAAGAGTTATAATAATAAAATGTGTCACTATTTAAGAGATTATAGATTTTTATAAAAATATTTATTATTTTTTAAATTATAAAATATAAATGAAATTCATATATATCATGGTTAAATTAAATATATAATAATTGAAAATTTTCAATCTGACACATGTTTGAACAAAAATATATATGACATGTATAAATCTGTCTAAAGTGACACATTTCCACAGCTACCGGAAAAAATAATATATATATATATTCCAAATATGAGACTCTTGAAGGAAACCCGAGTGTAGTCCCTGCAAATCTTAGCTATTTTAAGGTGCTTTGTCTTTCTCTTCCATTTTCGAAGCTTCTCGATAGCTCATATAGAATTGGCCAATTCCAAATTCAGCCTAGGGTTTCTAAAGCTTCTGCTCCAATGAAACAGATAGCTCCAAGCTTATCTTAGGGTTTCGGTTCTCTGTGACTGAAGGTCCAACGGTGACGTTAAGGTTTTTCTTCTTTTATGGCGGCAGCGAATCCACAGCCACTGCAGGCTCGTCCTTACGAAGAACACGTGCGGGCGCCTATACAGATCGAGGACGACGAAGAAGGCGGTGATTACGAGGATGGTGACACCTTAGATGACGTTGATGAGGTGCTCATGAATTCCGGTGTTAAAGTGGGGGAGCATCACGTCGGAGTTGGAGTTGGAACCGGTGTGGTTATGGCGTCTAGGACCAGTGAACTTACTCTATCTTTTGAAGGGGAGGTTTATGTTTTCCCTGCTGTTACACCTCAGAAGGTGGTTCGGTTTCTCTCCCTCCCTCTCTGTGCTTTCTCTAATTAATAGTTGAATGACTTGTTCTTTCGCTTACTTCTATGGTTTTTATTTAGAATTCCTTATTTTGTTTTTCTGTTAAGAAATCTTGCATGGCTTTGTACGTATGCTTCCTTTTATTCTTACTTGTTTGTGTGGCTAAATATGGTCGTTTGGAATTATTGTTTATTTTAATTACTGTTATTCTTGTGTTTTTAGGGGTTTAATGTGATTGAATGTTGGGAGTTGATATGGAATTTTTGAAGGGTTGAAGTTTATTGGAGCGGGCGGATATTGCCCCTGTTTTTGATATGTCTTTTCTAATTTTATTTAAAGGTCGTTTCTTTTTGTTTATCTATTATTGTTTCCTTTTTCCAGCAATTGTATGCCCGTCTTCTAATTTGCTTGTTTCTGTATCAACTCCGCTCTTAACTTGTATCTACTCTTTGAATTTTATGACAAGGAAGGATCTAGATGCTTTTTCATTTCTGGGGGGAGTTGATGTGCGACTGCATTAAATAGCTTTGGTAGAAATTTTGGAACTTTTTTTGGACACTTTTACATAAAAGCATTTCACTTTCTCATATAAGTACAGATATTTAGAATCCATATTTGCAGCTGGGTGTTTGATTGCAAATTAGCTGTACTTCTGTGATTGTGACTTATTCTCCAGTTCCACTTACTCATTCACTTGTTAGTCTGGATTATATTTATTATAAAGGAATAAGCAAATTATTTTGGTTTCAACTGTTAAAAACAGGTGCAAGCAGTGCTTTTGCTTCTTGGTGGACGAGACATACCCACTGCTGTACCTACTATTGAAGTGCCCTATGATCAAAATAACAGGGTAATTCAGAACTTGAATTATCCAGAATAATTAAGTGTTTTTTTTTTAATGTGTTATCTGCAACATTCTCTAGGGCATAGTTGACACCCCAAAGCGCTCAAATCTTTCACGGAGAATAGCCTCCCTTGTTAGATTTCGCGAGAAACGGAAGGAGAGATGTTTTGACAAGAAAATAAAATACACTGTGCGAAAAGAGGTTGCACAGAGGTATGGTGCAACTAAATTTTTTTTGTGTGTGTGTATAGTTTCCAGGATCTGTAATTATTATTTATATTTCAAATGGTGAGAAGATGATTTATTGTGCCTTGGGAGTTTTTTCCTTTAATTTATTCATTGGTTGAATTGACTAGTAAAGAAAAAAGAAGGAAAGATAGGAAAAGTTGCTACTGATGAAAATTCTACAGAACTTTGAACGCATTGGTGTAAATGTATTGCATTTTCCTTTCTATTTATTGTGTTCTTAGGATGCACCGTAAGAATGGGCAGTTTGCATCCTTGAAAGAAAGCTCAGGTGGTTCAAGCTGGGATTCTGTGCAGAGTTGCCTACAGGATGGCACTCCTCACCCTGAAACTGTGTGAGTTGCATGCTTATTCTGGCTTTACTAGTTTTGGCCTTCAGAAATGGTTGTCATATTACTTCTGTTTATGGAGTTTTTCAATTATTAACCTTACGGTACTAGATTTTAATCCTCCCCTTGGATTTCTGTAATGTTTCAGGGATCGGAGATGCCAACATTGTGGTGTTAGTGAAACTAATACTCCTGCAATGCGTCGTGGGCCAGCTGGACCAAGGACTTTATGTAATGCATGTGGCTTGATGTGGGCGAATAAGGTTGGTTTCTGTTGGCTTCAAATTAACTTTTATGCATGACTGTTGGAGATGGCCTTGCATTCATGTGCAGTTGGAGTGTACTCTGGCTTAACTATCAAACATTAATAGTTCATATTTGGGTGCTCAAAGACTGGTTTTGCCTGGAATCAGACTAGGACTGGAATTGGTCGATGGTTCCATGGGCTTGAACTGGCCCAGATCGGGGAAGGTGGGGTGAAGGCTGATTAATTTGTGTTTCCTGCCCCATTGGACCTGAACTGGACTGAAATTTAAACCACTTGTGTGGTCCATTAGAACTGTGATTTTTGCAAAAAAAGAAAAAAGAAAAAAAAAACTTGGGATTGTCTCAACTCAATGTGGATCAAAATGGATGGAACCAAAACCAGGATTGTTCTATAACTGGCCCCAACCCATGAACGTAAGCTGGTGCCAAGCCATGAACCGGAACTGGCTCATGGCATCCTCTTGGTTCCGTTGTTTGTAAGAGTTCTAACTTTTTTTGGGGAGATTTTTTTTATTACTTTAGTTGTTGGCTATTGTTTACAAGTTTGGCTTCTGTTTGAGTAAAGGCTCATTGTGTTCTAATAAAATTAAATAGGCTGTGATTTCCCATTATTTTTTCCCCTTCCTTTTGATTATGGAAATTTATTTTGGAGCGAATGCCTGGAAAAAAGCCTCTTGTCTCCCCAAAAGTTCTTGTGACCAAAATGTTTGTTAAATGTAGGGTCCATTTGTGGTTTGTCTTATCCATTGACCATTGGGTACATTTATCTTTGTAAGTTCATGGTGCTGTTCAAGTTCTATGGACAGCTAAAATGACATTTTTAATTGATCTCAGAATCTATGTTGTATTTACTGTCATTTTTATGTGAAAATTACAGGAAATAGGGATATTGTTTCGCTTTTTGTTGAAGATGCTGTTGAGAAAAAAACACTGCTTTAAACATGTCAGGGGGTATGAAAAATTGATTAAAGTTAAATTTCATATGTTTTAGTTATAAGGATTCTTAAACAACTTGATGGTTGCTGAAAATGCTTTTTCTAAAGCAAGTCTGGCCTGGTAAATATATATTGTATTTCTTAATGGAAAATAGAGGCTAACACATGTAGTCCAACTTTAGTTGTGTTCTCAATGAATTTCAACTACTTTTTTTAGACTCATCCAACTTTAGTTGAAGTATCATTAAACTTCTTCTTACATGATGCTGCATGTTTGTAGGTAATACAAAGAAAAGAACTATTTCTTTCTCTCTCCTCTAATCTTTCTCTCGATTTTCTTCTTTCATAAAAAAATGTATTTACAAATTTAACACCCATTTATTTTAAAAATAAAATTTAAATTTAAATATTATATATTAATAAAATATTTATTTTATTTTTGTTATAGTTTTAAAGGAATTTTTGTTATTATAGTTTATTAAAATCTAATCAATTAGCTTAAGTTCCTAACATTTATCTGCCACAAGCCCAAATACAATTAGGAGAGATCTGGCCATTATAGCTCAATTTCTATCATTCTCCAACCATGTTGTTAGTCCCATCCAATGGTTCCAACAGGGAGAAGTTTATCTAACCAAGCTAATTTTCGACTCTTGCCAAAAGCTTTCAAATAAAAGAAAAAAAGGAATTGAATCCAATTCCCCCTTTATATTATTTATTTATTGCATTATTTTATTATTTTATTTATTTTATTTTTTATTATTAATATTAATATTTTTAATTACATAAAATATTTAAATTATTTTTAATAATAGATTATAATAATAAGTAATGTTAAAATATAGTAATGATAAATATCCAAAAACTTTATCAAAATTTGATTAGATAATATGAAATTGTAAGAGATGTAAGGGAAGAGAAATAATTTTTTTGAATAGAAAATTGTTATAGTAGGTATTAGTGAGTTTAATGATACTCAAATTAACATTGGAAGAGCTTTAAGAAAGAAATTGAAGTTGAGAGATCAACTTTAAAATACTTGTAAAATTGAGGGATTGTGGGTGAAAGTTAGCAGAAAATATAGGTGTGAAATTTTCACATACGTAGGCATGAATAAATCTATGTTCATTTTATCATTGTTGTTCATTCATTTTCTTGTCTTATTTGGCAGGGAACGTTGAGGGATCTTAGCAAAGGAGGAAGGAATGTTCCTGTAGACCAAGTTGAACCTGTATGTACAATGACTAAGAGCTGAAACCCTTTCTTGAAGCTAGTTCATTAAATTATGGATCTGATATTGTTAAAATGTCCAAATATATTGGAAGTTTTGATTTTTTTATGGGCAAAACTGAATTTTTTTCGAGTGTGATTGCATTAATATGGTAATTCTAAAAACAAGTTTGGCTGTGATTGCATTAGTTTGCCGTGGTCTCTTTGCATTCTTCAGAGGCAGGTGGTGACAATGGAGGCGAGGTCCTTTATGAAGTGAGGCGTCATAGCGTAAATTTATATATTTATATATGTACACATAAAAAAAAAGATACATATATACACAAACAATTATACGTTCCCACATAGTAATTAAAATAAGAATATGCTGGTATAGTACCTTTTTGGGAAGGGAAGAAGACAATGGAAGAGTGTCTTTTTGGGAAGGGAAGAAGACAATTGAAGAGTGCCCTTTTGGGAAGGGAATAAGACAGTGGAAGAAGAAAAGAAAAGGAGAAAAGAGGAGGAGAGAAGAGAAGTAGGGAGAAAAGAAAAAGAGAATCTGCTGTAGGGAGAAAGAGAGCAAGAGAAAGAGAAAGGAAGCAGGATAAGAGACAGAAAGAGAGAAATGATAAACATATCAACTGGATGCTGGTAGGAGAGCAAGAAAATATTCTTTGGAGCTGCTGGCTGCTGATTGAAACAATTTGGGAAAGGCACTTTTGTTTTGATGTTGAAAAGCATTTTTTTTAAATTACAGTTATTTCGATGAGGCAACGCCTCTGGCACCTCTCACTTTGCGCCTCAGGAGTTAGAGGCCCTTGCCTCTTTGAAGGGCTCCTTGTCTCACCAGTCAAGTGAGGCGAGAGGGTGGAGACTCTTTTGGCATCTTTAGCAACAATGGTGCATTTATCTTTTGCTTGCTGAGCTGCATGTGGGTCATGAAATCTTCTGCATTTATCTTTTGGCATTTCTTATAAGCATTTTAACCTGATAATGGGATGTGCAGGAAACCCCTATTGATGTCAAGCCTTCTATCATGGAAGAAGAATTCTCTGGCAACCAGGATGAGCATGTAAAATTCTTACATGTTGCAATTTTCTTCTCAACTATTGGATTTATTTTGTTAATAAACTTTGGAAGCATAATTATCCTTCTAAGTTGATATATGGGCCATGCAGGGAACTCCTGAAGATCCTTCAATGGCTATAACTGAAGGATCCAACAATCCTTCTGTCAATCCAGGAGAAGTTGTATGATTCGATTCCTAGCCTTAACATATAGAGGCAATATATTTTACTTCTATGCTTTTTATTACTTGTTATGCTATGTGATCCTTTTCTTTTTCACCTTTTGTCTTGTGTTGGTTTTGGGTTGAAAGTTTTCTGCAAGTGCTTCCCTTTTCTTCCTTCAAAGTTTATTCTGAAAGTTGGCAGCTGCTTTTCTTTTTTCTTTTTTTTTTTTTTTTTTTTTTTTTTTTTTTTTTTCGTTGGCATGATGCTACAAAATACTTTAAAATGGGATGGTGTTTCACCTGCAGCAGAGCAACTATGCTTGCTGTGCGCTTTCATTTTTTTTTTCATTTTTTATTTTTTCATTTTGATTTTTTTTTTTAATTTTGTTTGATACTGGGTGTATATCAAGTCCTCAAGATTGTGCAATTCAACTACTTGTTTGTAAGTACTGTTTTATTTTTTACTGTAATAGATATTCTTTGGCTTTTTGGCAACTCGCATATTTCATGTGATACAGGTTTTGCAAGAAGTTACTGAAGATCTAACTAACACTTTGCCAATGGAAGTTCTCCACTCTTCAGCAGATGATGATGATCAGGTATATCATCTATATGAACAGTTCTCATATTTCATGGCTTTAATGTCTACACCTGGTTATTTGTCTGATGCTCTCTGTTTTATAAAGTGCTTGGCAACCGCAAAATGTATGATCTTATATGTGTATAAATCAAGCCAAGTTTTCCTGAGATTTTGCTGTGTGGCTTTCTGAAAATGTGCTAGGGGGCTACTAAACATATAAATATGCTTTTAAATGTGTGTTAGATATGGGGTCATTTTTACTCATGGTCACTGGAATTTATAATCATTTTGTTTTAAAAAAGTCAAATCTTTTTTCTTTATCTAAATAGTCACTCCTGTCAGATCTTTTAAAAGCTTCGTTTGAGTGTGTATGTGGCTTCTCCTAGGTGGATTTAATTTAATAGAAAATAGCTCTTTTTGTTCTTGAAAGAAGATGGAGTTTGAGAAAGAATTGGTGCCACAAATGGTGTAAAAATGGGAAGAACATATATAGACTAGCTATCTGAAGAAAATTTTAAAAGATGACTTTCATTTCAAACAAAGAAACTTGTTTTATGGGAAAAATAATGATTGTTTGAAAGAGGGAGAAGTGAAAGACAAGAAAGAGGTGAATGATTGGAAGAGAGAGAAAAAGAAGACAAGTGTCACGTATTGAAAGTGGTGACTTGGGGGTTCCGCACAAATATGGAGAAAATAGGCCAACCCCTTGGCCTAGGAGGAGACGACATGCGACAAAGTGTTGCAGTGCATTGGTATGCCCATGGGCCAATTCTGTCGGTTAGCATGCAAGCCAATCTGTTGGGAGTGATTGGGCAGCTAGCAGGTGGAACGGGCCCTTGTGTGCCAGGAGGAACTAGCACAACTACGAGGAGGTAACAGTGCCGTAGGGGGTTTACCCACCATTAAGGTTCATATGCGGCAGCGTAGCACAACTGGCCAAGAGCGCCCGCAATAGAGGTTCTACTAGGAGCCTAGAGCGTGGAAGCTCAAATGAGGTTATATCGACTCATTCTGGATTGCGGGGAAGGTAGGTGCGTGGGTCTAGAACGTGGTGGAAGGTTCTAGACGACTATGGAGGAAGCCGGGCGAAAGTGAGGTTCACTAGGCATAGAGATTGGTAGGATTGAGAGGTTCTAGGGAGCTCCAAATGCAGACGGGGCAAGGCGCACGTGCAGTAGGGACGAAATGAGGTTAAGTCACACGAAGCTTCTAAAGGGTGCAGTAGTTCTCCAACATTGGTGGAAGGCATGGGGTGCGCTTGGAAGTAGTGAGACGCTTGAGGATGCAGAGTAGGCGCTGCACGCAAGGGAGGTTCAGTAGGTAGGCACTGCGGGCTCGTAGCGCATGGGAGCGAGGTTCTTAGCTGCCAGAAGGCTCTAGAAGCATCCAACACTGCCTCAATTGGGTAGAATGATGCTAGAATGTTCTAGACGTGCATGAAATGCTGGAAGGTCGGTTTGAACCTCTATAAATAAGTCCATTTGGGTGTTGTGGAGAGCATAGTGAGCAAGTTGAGAGCTTCCAACAACAAAGCTGTTGATAAATGAGGAAAGAATCAGTCCCGATTCATAGGAATTGTGCCTGATCTTCAGGACTGATTCTTAGGGATCAAGACCTGATTCTAGGGGATTAAATTCAGGGATTAGAGTTTAAGACTCAATCCCTAAATTCTAGCTAGAGGAACTTGATGTAAATAACTAATTTCAGTGTATATAAATTATGTACATGTAATAATGTAAGGATATGAATAAAAAACATTGTGTATTTCTCCACATGGTATCAAAGCACAAGCGTAACGCTAAAATCTAGAACCCCGAAACTTTCTTTCCCTACCAGATGTAGTGATGTTTACTGGCTCAGAGTTCTGAAACCTTGATTCCCTCTAAACCTCTTGTCAAAATCAGCAACGGTGAGTCACACTCCATTCAGATTACTACAATAAGACTGAATGGAGAGAACTTCCTTCGCTGGTCCCAATCAGTGAGGACGTATATCAAGGGAAAGGGAAAAATCGGTTACCTCACCGGTGACAAGAAAGAACTGTCTTTGGAAGATCCTTTGTATGAAACCTAGGATTCCGAAAATTCCATGGTGATGATATGCATTGTAAACTCCAATGAAGAAGAAATCAGCAGCAACTGTATGTGCTATCACACATCCAAAAATCTGTGGGATAACGTGAACCAGATGTATTCAGATCTGGAAATCAATCCCTGATCTATGAACTCACACTTAAACACAGTGAGATCAGGCAGGGAGAGCACACTATAACAAAATATTTCAACCTGCTCAAACGTATTTGGCAGGATCTGGATGTGTTCAATGAAATATGAGCCGGAGATGGCAACCACTACAGGAAAATAGTGGAAAATGATAGAATTTTCAAGTTTCTAGCTGGCCTCAACATTGAATTCGATGAAGTAAGGGGCAGAATCGTTGGAAGACAACCATTTCCGACCATCAATGAGGTCTTTACTGAAGTACGAAGGAAAGAGAGCAAACGATTGGTTATGCGTGGCAAGAACCAACCTACCTCATTGGAAACCTCAGCTCTAATTTTTGGGAACTTTGGAGGACATGACAGAAGGGATGAAAGGAGTGGTGTGAAGTGTGACTACTGCAACAAGCCATGTCACACACGTGAAACATGCAGGAAGCTACATGGCAAGCCTGCTGACTGGAAAGGATCCTATGAGGGCAAACCCAGAAAGCACCCAGTGGCTCATGAAGTGTAGAGTCATCCATTCAACCAAAGTCAAATGGAATTCATCACGAAGCACTTCAACCCTAAGCCAGTCACCAAAAAATTCAACTGCTTCGGTTGCAATTACTGGTAAAACCTGTAAATACCCATCTGTTTTTTCCTGTTCAAGCACTGAAATTCTCTGGATAATAGATTCAGGGGCCTCAGATCACATGACAAGTAGCTCACATGTATTCAAACCTATACACCCTGTTCTAGTAACCACAAAATACGTAGGATCTTTCTCATCCATTGCTGGTAAGGGTATGGTGTCCCTATCCCCTACTGTGACCCTCAATTATGTTCTTCATGTTCCAAAATTAGCTTGCACTTTACTCTCTGTCAGCAAACTAGTTCATGACTAACTATACAATCACCTTTGTTGATGACATGTGCCTTTTTCGGGAAAAGACTACGGGGAAGATGACTGGCAGTGCTAGGCTGGAGGGTGGTTTGTATTACCTGGATGTTTTTTCTGAGAAAAAGACCTTGGTTTCTAGCAATGCTAAAGCTAGTGATAATGAGGAGTTTGTAATGTGGTACAAAAGGCTAGGACACCCTAGTTTCAATTATCAAATAAAACTATTTCCAAATCTGTTTAAGAATGTCAAACCCTCTGATGTTGTTTGTGAAGCCTGCATTTTATCAAAAAATCACAGAATACACTACCCTATTCGAGGCTACAAGTTATCTAGACCTTTCTATTTGGTACACAGTGATGTTTGGGGTCCCTCTGAGATAAAAACTAATGATAACAAAAGATAGTTTCTCACTTTTATTGATGATCACACACGTACGAGTTGGGTGTATTTGTTACATGACAAATCTGAAGTAGCTCAAATTGTCCAGACCTTCTACAATGTGATTGAAAACCAATTCCAAGCAAAAATTGTTGTTTTGCATACTGACAATGGAACAGAATACTTAAATGAAGTATTAGGAAGTTTTTTGAAGAAAATGAGAGTCCTACATCAATCCACATGTCCTAATACCCCTTAGCAAAATGGAGTTGCTGAGAGGAAGAACAAACATTTGCTAGAAATTGCTATAGCCTTACTCATTTCTATGACAATGCCTAAGTATATGTGGGGAGAAGCCTTACTGTCACATACTTGATAAACAGAATGCCAAGCAGAAGCATTAGCTATGCCTTCCCACTGCATATGTTAAAACAGGCATACCCTCATTGTAGAGTCTTTCATGACCTACCCCTCTAGGTGTTTGGGTGTACAACTTATGTTTATACCCTTGGTAAAACAAAATTAGACCCCATAGCCCTTAAGTGTCTATTTATTGGCTATGCCCCTCACAACTTGGTTATAAACGTTTTGATCCTCAAACCAGGAAAACCATTACTATCATGGATGTTACCTTTGTGGAAACTCAACCCTATTCCCTTCAGGGGGAGAGCAGTGAAGGGAATTGGTGGGACACTAGTCTAAGCCCTCTCCCATCTCCATTTCAGGGTGATCCAGCACCTAGTCCTGACCTTTTAGAGACTCAAAACCCACATCATGACCTTTTGGAGACTCAGAATCTTACCTCAGATTCAGATAGAGATAGACCTCAGTCCTATCAACCACATTCTAGGGTTTGGTAGGAGGATTTGTTGGTCTATTCAAAGAAAAGAGATCACCACTCCAGAGTACCCTCTCCTGCCTACGCTGACATCTCCCTGGAGTCTACTCAGAATCCCACTCTAGGTAATCCTTCACCTATTATTATTCCTGTTTCAAATGTTCCTAATCCCACTATGGATTCTGATGAATTGCCAGCAGACCACTACCTTCCTATAGCTGTTAGGAAAGAGAAAAGATTTTGTACTCAACATCCCTTAGATAAACATCTATCCTATGCTAAATTATCTCCTGATTATAAAATTTGTGTCTAAAGTTACTAATATCTTCATTCCTAAGCATATTTCAGAAGCTTTAGATAATCAGGATTGGAAGTTGGCAGTCATGGAAGAGATGAGTGCTCTAGAGACAAACCAGACATGGGATTTGGTCAATCTACCAAAGGGATAGAAGCTGATTGGGTGTAAATGGGTTTTCTCTTTGAAATTTAACACAGATGGCAGCATTGCAAGGAGAAAAGCTCGACTAGTAGCCAAAGGTTTCACCCAAACATATGGGATTGACTACTAGGAGACCTTTGCTCCTGTAGCTAAAATGATCACAATCAGAATTCTACTCTCTCTTGCAATATGACTGGAAATTGCATCAACTGCGCATTTCTAAATGTGGACTTGGAGGAGGAAGTTTTCATGCGGATACCACCTGGTTTTAAGGAGAAGTTTGGACTGAACAAAGTCTGCAAACTCAGAAAATCATTGTATGGTCTCAAACAGTCTCCAAGGGATTGGTTTGGAAAATTTGGGAAGGCAGTGAAGAGTTTTGGTTACCAGCAGAGTCAAGCAGACCATACAATGTTCTACAAAAGGTCAGCTGCTGGAAAACAAACTATTTTAATAGTTTATGTAGATGATATTGTCTTGACAGGGGACGAAGAAGAAGAAGAAGAAGAAATCTTGTTACTAAAGAGGAAGTTAGCACAGGTTTTTGAGATCAAAGACTTGGGAATCCTAAAATACTTCTTAGGTATAGAATTTGCCAGATCAAAAGATGGCATATTCATCTACCAAAGGAAGTACATCCTAGATCTGCTAGAAGAAACATGACTTCTAGCGAGTAAAGCTGCTGAAACTCCAATGGAAGCTAACACTCAACTACGTCATGCCAAACCTGAAGATGTAATAGATAGAGAGAAGTTTCAGAGGTTAGTTGGTAGACTTATTTATCTGTCACACACAAGACCAGACATCGCCTTTGTAGTGAGCAAGTTGAGCCAGTTTATGCATTCACCTGGTAGTGAACACTTTAAAGTAGCTCACAGAGTTCTTAGATATCTTAAAGGAACGTTTGGGCAAGGTCTACTGTATCAACGGAGTAAGGATTTATAGGTAGAAGTCTACACTGATGTAGACTGGGCAGGAGACAAGACAGACATAAGATCCATTTCTGGATATTGTGCGTTCGTGGGTGGTAACCTGGTCACGCGGAGGAGCAAGAAACAAAATGTTGTAGCACGAAGTAGTGCTGAGGCTGAATTCAGAGCTCTAGCTCAAGGGATCTGTGAGGCAATTTGGATTAAACGGGTACTAGAGGAACTACAATTATCCACAGCTGCCCCATGAAGGTTTTTTGTGATAACAAGGCAGCAGTTTCAATTGCACATAATTCTGTCTTACATGACAGAACTAAGCACATTGAAATTGATAAGCATTTCATTAGGGAAAAGATAGAAGATGGCTTAATTTGTATTCCCTACATACCTACAACTCAACAAACTGCTGATATCCTTACAAAGAGACTTTTTAGTAGAATGGTTAGCAAGCTTGGGATGAACAATCTGTTCAGACCAAGCTTGAGGGGGAGTGTTGATAAATGAGAAAATAATCAATTGATAAATAAGGACAGAATCAGTCCCGATTCACAGGAATTGTGCCTGATCTTCAGGACTGATTCTTAGGGATCAAGACCTGATTCTAGGGGATTAAATTCAGGGATCAAAGTTTAAGACCTAATCCCTGAATTCTAGCTAGAGGAATTTGCTGTAAATAACTAATTCCAGCGTATATAAATTATGTAAATGTAAGGATATGAATAAAAAATATTTTGTGTATTTCTCCACAAAAGCACACTTAGGGACTATCATGAGCTTGTTTAAGGAATTATTTGGGGACTATTGTACACTAAGGTCGTATAAAATTTCCAAGTGTAATCTAATTCCTTATTCTCCCAAAATCTCTTTCAATATACGTTATGAGCTTTCAAAATACCCTTGGGTTCTTGAGTGGGAATTGCTTATGCAAGGGTGATATTCCGTTGAGCAACACTCTCTTTGGGGCCCTAGCCTTGTGCATAGGCTAGTTTGTTGGCGTTAAGGTTGACTAGTACGCTCTAGTTGGGTGAGTTTACTAGTGCCACAGATGTGCTTTAAGGTGTGAAGCGTTCGGGTCGTGACACAAGGAAGAGGTGAATGGTTGAAAGGGAAGAATAGGGTTGGCAATTCGTGTTGGCGGGTCATAAACGTGCTATGTCAATATACATTTATAACATTAAAATGGTTAATCCGAACACGACTTATTTAATTAATCGTGTCAAGATGCTTAACCCTAAACCAGACATGTTTATTAAATGAATTAAACGGGTTGACTCATGTAATCCGTTTAAATAATTAAGTTATTATTATATCATTTAACACGTACGTTTAATCCATTTACATAAATAATCATTTTAGTCTCATAATACAATCTATTTAATATGTTAAAATAAATTAAAATTAAATAATATTATTTAAATATACTATCTAAATATTTATAACTATTTATAAATCAATTAAATTTACATATATTTATATGAAATAAAGTGGATGAGATTATTTTATACATTACAAATAGATGTTTAAGATTAAAATATTATCATTTTAAATAAATTTAATTATTTAACAAATTTAATTTAAATAATCAGAACACTTATAACATATTTAAATGAATCAATACAAGATATATTAATTTTTAACTTATTTAAATAAACGGGTCATTTATGATCTAATCGAGTTAAGCAAGTCAACCCGTTTAAACTTGCATTTTTATCGTGTCAAATGAGTTGACCCGTTTATGATCTAAATCTGCTTAACTACGTGTCGTGTCGTATAAATGGGTTGTGTCAAAAATTGCTAGAAGAAAAAGAAAAGAAAGAAAGAGTTTTATCGACCATTTTGGGTTTGTTTTTGTTTATAATTTTTTAATCCTATGTGAAAATAAAATCTATTTTTTTTTGTTAAATTAAATCCATGTTGGATTGCCACATACACATTCAAATGGAAATTATTGAAATAAAAAAAATGGTACTTTATATAATTAGAAATGAGAAGGAAATAGTGTTTGTTAAGAAAGTATGTTCGGCCTAACTCACTCCCAAAAGCTAGCTTGCGAGGGGAGGATTGCCATAAAACTTTATAAGTAGTATATATTTTTTCTATCTAACCGATGTGAGATTTATATTTTCAATACTCCTCTTCATGCCCAGACCGACTGGAGCGTGAAATATAAACGGGAGGCCTATTACATCTTACCCAAACACAAACGGGATGCTCATTATGCCTAATCCAAATACAAACGGGAGGTTCAACATCAAATCAGAGACTCTGATACCATGTTAAGAAAGTAGACCCGGTCTAACTCATCCCTAAAAGCTAGCTTGTGAGGGGAATATTGTCAAGACTTTATAAATAGTAAATATTTTTCCTATTTAACCGATGTGAGATTTATATTCTTAATAGTAGTATTGAAAAAAATAATATTACTGAAATAAAATATTTATTTTAAAGATCATTTTATTAATTAAATAAAATTTTATAGACTAAATTGTAATTTGTCGTTTACTTTTAAAATTTCAATTTAGTATATCCAATTAAAAATGATTAGGATATAAATGTGAAATGTTGTAAATGTTTGGTTTTTTTCTGTCCAATAAGCCTAAAATATAGAATAATTTTTAATAGGAAATCGCTTGCTCTCTCTCTCATCATTATATATTATTACCTGTTAAAAACAAACAAGTGATATGTGATATATATATATATATAATTATTGACAAACCATATTTTGCTATTAAATAGGGAGAACAATGTCATTGGCAACTCACAGGGATATGACTTAAATAATATGACTGATAGATATTTTCCAATTACATTTATATGCATTTGGTTCTCAATGCATTCTTAAGGACTTGATTAACCTATTTTAGGCATAAAGCACTGAACCGAAGATTTCTATTGACATTTTAGAAAATCTAATATACAACTTTGAGGGTTTGACAGGAACCACTGGTTGAGCTTGCTAATCCTTCGGACACGGACCTGGACATTCCTGCTAACTTTGATTAGAAGGCGATATAAGTTGCTTCTGTCCAAAGCCTTGGGAGAGGGTCTGGGGGTAGTAAATGGGCACGATCATCTTAGTGCATCTTGTGGTGTTGCAGATGGCAAAGTTACAGATACCTCGAAAGAAAAGAGGTGGGTAAATTAACAAATTTGAGTAGCAATTTGAAACAGGCATGATGTTGGATCCCCAAGTATGATCAATCTTATGACGGGAGGAGATGTGATGTGATGCTGCTTTCAAGCTAACTCTTAGCAGCAGGCCACACTCCTTGGTTGCTTCTTGTTTGTGCATGACTTGTTAGCAGTTATTAATTTATTAGGCTGTGCTGTTACATAATCTTAGTTTGCTTCATATTTTCTTCATTTTTAACTGTTAGGACTGAAATAAACATGCTTCCAGTCTCATGTTCTCTAATACCAGTCTTGATTTAACAGCAATAATCAAGGCACTGTTCTGTAAATCATGTAGATTCTACTAGTATAAAACTATATAACTCGGCACTGGACCCTGATTTTTCCCTGAGATTTTAGTAATTTTCTTTTTGGTTTTTATAATTTGAGCAACTTTTTTTTTATTTTTTATTTATTTCTCTCTCCTGCATGATAATCAGATCTTAATTTGGTAATCACCAAGTATTCGCCACCATCTTTATATTATGGTAACTATACTAAAATCCTTGGATTTTGAAAATGTTGCATCATTCTCTTGTATGTTAGAAGTAAATATCATTACAATGTATTGGTGGGCTAACGCAGTAATACTTGGAAGTAAAAATATTATCTCAAGGTTAAAATTTAAAAATCAACATATTTTTATTATGGGAATCTTCATTATCCAATATTAGAAGTAAAGATGCCGAACACCAAAAATAGTTTGTCTTAGATTATCTGGATATATAATTTCAAACGCTATATATGGTCT
>CAOGCB010360715.1:0-15852 GCA_948266635.1 Cnidoscolus chayamansa | reverse complement strand
CTGCCAAATGACCATTTCGCCCTTCTTTAGTCCATTTAACTTTTATCTTCCATTTTTATCTCTATTTCAAATTACATTTCCATTTAAATCATTTATTCAATTAATTTCACTCATCTATGGTTCAACACTTGAATCATTATGATTTCGGGTCAACCACTATATGAACGAAATACATAAGACTACCCGGCCCACCGGTCGGATGTTACATCTGATGTGTCATCCAAAGATTCTTGGGAACGATTGAATCGCAGCTATGCAAATACTTCACAATCTCGAATTATTTCTCTCAAGGCAAGACTTGTTCAAACTCCTAAAGGCTCCAAATCATTGGCTGAGTTTCTTAATGAAATGTGATCAATTGCTGATGAATTAGCTCTCACACAAAATCCAATGAGTGACGAAGATCTTATTATTCATATTATTGCTCAATTAGGAGATGACTTCAATCCTATTGTTGTGGCAATCAAGGTTTGTGAAATACCAATTTCTTTCTCAGACTTATTTGACAAACTAATAGATTTTGAGATATCATTAAAGGATAAAAAGCAGATGTCATCCTCTCTCATTACTACGGTGAATGTGACTCAGAAACAAATAACCAAGGCCCAATCCTCATCACAGGGTACTTCACATATTGTTAAATCAAATCCGAATTCCACCTTTCATCGAAATTGTGGAAGCTATGGTGGGAATTTTTCTCACTCCAATCAGCCAACAAATCATGGAGGCTATAGAGCAAATGCATTCTGTCAATTTTGTGAAATTACAGGTCATAATACAGTTGATTGCAAGAAGCTTGCCAGATTTTTAAGAGAGAACAATATCACTATTAACTCTAATTAGTCTTCGCCTATACACTCTACTTATGTAGCTCATGCTACTACTGCTATGCTCACTAAACCACAATAACCTTGGTTGTTTGACAGTGGAGCTTCGCATCATGTGGCTTCTACTCCATCTGCTTTGCAAGGATATTCTGATTATGGAAGACTAGATGAAATTTTCTTAGGTGATGGGAAAAGCCTCTCCATCTCTCATACTGGTTACACACATATCCATACTGCTCAAAGACCTCTTTCTTTGCCTAATGTCTTATGTGTTCCTCATTTACTAAGAATTTGATTTTTGTAGTCAAGTTGTGCTTGACTAATCATGTTTCTATTGAATTTTTCTCTACTCATTTTCTTGTGAAGGATCTGTGCACAGTAGTGTCTCTAATGCGGGGAGAGAATATTGATGATATTTATTGCGCAACCATTCCAACCTATCTTCAGTCGAAAGTTAATGCCACAATTCGTGCATCTACACTGTCTTATTGGCATCATAGTATTGGTCATCCTTCCTATAAGGCTTTTAGTTTAGCTCTTAAGAGTTCTGGTCTAGATCTTCTTTCACATTGAGTTACAAATTTTCATTGTAATTCTTGCTCAGTCAATAAAAGTCATGAGTTGCCTTTTTCTGAAAATTCTCTTGTTAGTACCAAACCTTTGGAACTTGTTTATTCTAATGTTTGGGGACCAACACAAAAATCTCTTGATGGATTCGAATATTCTATTACTTTTATTGATCATTTTACAAAGTATATATGGTTATACCCTATGAAGAAAAAAATCTAATACTTATAACCTATTACTTCAGTTTCAAAAGTTGGTGGAGAATTATTTTCAAACTAAAATTGTTTCATTCTTTTCCAATAATGGTGGTGAGTATCAAAAACTCAAACCTATTTTTAATGCGTGTGGAATTTCGCATTTTACTTCTCCACCACACACCTGAGCATAATGGTACTGTTGAAAGACAACATAGGCACATTGTGGAAACATGTCTTTCTTTAATGCATTTTGTGTCACTACCCACTTCATATTGGTCCTATAGTTTTCAAGCGATTGTGTATTTAATTGATCGTCTTCCTTCCTCTGTTTTATCCTTTCAATCTCCTTTTCCCCAGCTTTTTCGTAGGCCTCCTAATTATAAATGGCTTAAAACATTTAAATGTTTGTGTTATCCATGGTTACGGCCATATACAACTTCTAAACTTCAGTCTTGGTCTACACCATGTATCTTTTTGGGTTATTCTACCACTCAAGCTGCTTATAAGTGCCTTGATCCATCTTCTAATAGGTTATATATCTCTCATCATGTCAAGTTTGTTGAAAATGTCTTCCCACTTCAAGTTCTCAATAATTCTTATCACTCCTCTAACCTATTTCCAGATGCTCCTTGTGCAAGTGTTTCTCAAGATGATGACCATTCTTTATCTCTCACCAATCCCATGCCTCCACTAACATTGCCTTCTCTTTCTCCCAATTTCGTTATACATGTAGTTGATCCATTACTAAAACTAATAGAATTGCCTCCTGCCACTTGAATCACCAATCCCGCCCTTGGCTCCAATGCAATCTGCTTCTCCACCCACACAACAACACCATTCGAAAACCCAATTCTAGGTATTTTAGTGATCACTATGTCAATCTTACCACTAAACATCCTTTACCATTAAGTTTGGAACCTCATTTTGTGACTCAAGCAGTTAAGGATCCTCTTTGGAGACAAGCTATGGATGTCGAGTATAATTCCCTTTTAAAAAATGGAACTTGGGAGTTAGTTCCTAAGTCTAATCATGTGCCAATTAGCTACAAGTGGGTATTTCGAATTAAATGAAAACCTGATGGTACTATTGAAAGTATAAGGCCCAGTTAGTAGCAAAGGGATTTTCACAAGAGCCAGGTCATGATTATTTTGAAACCTTTAGTCCTGTTACTAAACCGATTACAATTCGAGTAGTTCTTAGTCTTGCAATTTCTCATGGCTAGCCATTGAGGCAATAGGATGTGAATAATGCATTCTTGCATGGTACTCTTTATGAAGATGTTTATATGATGCAACCACCTGGATATCTAAATACTCAATATCCCAATCATATTTGTAAGCTATAGAAAGAGCTTTATGGCCTTAAACAAGCACCCAGAGCACCTTTCTTGTTACTATTGGCTTCCAAAAGTCCTGTGCTGATGCTTCTTTATTTATTTATGATCATCATGGTGTCAAAGCTTACTTTCTTGTCTATGTGGATGACATTGTGCTTACTTGCAATAACTCTCTATTCTTGGATACTTGTGTTCGCCAACTGGTGAGTCGATTTTCAATTAAAGACTTGGGTTCACTACACCATTTTTTGGGTGTTGAGGTTATTTCGACTAAATCTGGCCTTTTCTTATCTCAACATCATCATATTACTAATTTGTTGACCAAGTTCAATATGTCAGGAGCCAAGGAGGTTAATACGCCTATAGCTACTGTTGACACATCTTTGCTAGTCGATGATTCTCCTTTTACTGATGCTACCTCTTATCGTAGTCTTGTTGGTTCCCTACAATATTTGTCAATTACTCACTCAAATGTCTCTTTTGCTATAAATAAATTATCTCAGTTTATGCATGCTCCTACACATATTCATATGCAAGCCTTGAAGAGAGTTCTTCGTTACTTGAAAGGGACACTTCATCAGGGATTGTTTCTCAAATGGAATTCTTCACACTTTTTAATAGCATTTTCTGATTCTGATTGGGGGAGTGTTCATGATAAAGGTCGATCGACTACTGCTTATGTTCTGTATCTTAGTTCAAATGTCATATCATGGAAATCTACTCATTAGAAATCAGTTTCTAGATCCTCAACTGAAGCCGAGTACAATGTACTAGCCAATGCAGCAGCAGAAGTTATATGGGTGCAAAGTCTGTTATCTGATTTGGGTTTGCCACTTACGCAATCCCCAGCGTTATTTTGTGATAATACAAGAGCGACTTATTTTTGTGCTAATCCAGTCTATCATACAAGGATGAAACATTTGGCTCTTGATTATCATTTTGTTCTTGAGAAGGTTTCTGTAGGTGCTTTACGTGTTCTTCATAGCAGCTCCAAGGATCAAGTGGCTGATATGCTTACCAAAGCTCTTGGTCGTGCTCAATTCCTTTATTTTCGATCCAAGGTTGGAGTTTCCAATGGATCCTCCATCTTGCGGGAGCTTATAGAATAAAAGTCCAAGACTTAGGATGAGTCATCTTATTCATTGTTAACTTGAGTATAAGAATGATTAAAGGAATGATTATAGGAATTTGTCTTTATTAGAAAATCAGTTTACATGATTTTAGGATTTAATTAGCTTGATTATAGCAACTGATTATTATTGCATATTTGTATATATAGTTGTAAAGTCTTTGTAAAGAATAAAATTCATATTATTTTCTACTCCCAAGTTCCATTTTTTAAAAGAGTGTTATACTTGACATCCATAGCTTGTCTCCAAAGAGGATCCTTAACTACTTGAGTAATAGAATGAGCTTCCAGACTTAATGGTAAAGGATGTTTAGTGGTAAGATTGACATAGTGATCACTAAAATACCTGGAATTGGGTTTTCATATTCTGGTATGGCATTGTTGTGTGGGTGGAGAAGCAGATTGTGTTGGAGCCAAGGGCGGGATTAGTGATTTAGGTGGTGCAAGAGGCAGTTCTATTGGTTGTAGCAATGGATTGACTATCGGTATAACCGAATTGGGAGAAAGAGAATGCAATATTGGTGGAGGCATGGGATTGGTGAGAGACAAAGAATGGTCATCATCGTGAGAAACACCTGCACAAGGAGCATCTGGAAATAGGTTAGAAGAGTGATAAGAATTATTGTGAACCTGAAGTGGGAAGACATTTTCAACAAACTTGACATGATGAGAGATATATAACCTATTAGAAGATGGATCAAGGCACTTATAAGCAACTTGAGTGGTAGAATAACAAAAAAAGATACATGGTGTAGACCGAGACTGAAGTTTAGAAGTTGTATATGGCCGTAACCATGGATAACACAAACACTCAAATGTTTTAAGCTGCATAACAAAAAAACTAGGAAAAAAGAGATTGAAAAGATAAAATAGAAGAAGGAAGACAATTAATTAAATACACAGCTACTTGAAAAGCATAGGACCAATATGAAGTGGGTAGTGACACAAAATGCATTAAAGAAAGACATGTTTCCACAATGTGCCTATATCGTCTTTCAACAGTACCATTATGCTCAGGTGTGTGTGGTGGAGAAGTATAATGCGAAATTCCATACACATTAAAAATAGGTTTGAGTTTTTGATACTCACCACCATTATCGGAAAAGAATGAAACAATTTTAGTTTGAAAATAATTCTCCACCAACTTTTGAAACTCAAGAAATAGATTATAAGTATCATATTTTTTCTTCATAGGGTATAACCATATATACTTTGTAAAATGATCAATAAAAGTAATATAATATTTGTATCCATCAAGAGATTTTTGTGTTGGTCCTCAAACATCATAATAAACAAGTTCCAACGATTTGGTACTAACAAGAGAATTTTCAGAAAAAGGCAACTTATGACTTTTATTGACTAAGCAAGAATTACAATGAAAATGTGTAACTCAACGTGAAAGAAGCTCTAAACCAGAACTCTTAAGAGCTAAACTAAAAACCTTATAGGAAGGATGACCAAGACTATGGTGCCAATAAGACAGTGTAGATGCACGAATTGTGGCATTAACTTTCGACTGAAGATAGGTTGGAATGGCTGCGCAATAAATATCATCAATATTCTCTCCCCGCATTAGAGATGCTACTGTGCACAGATCCTTCACAAGAAAATGAGTAGAGAAAATTCAATAGAAACATGATTAGTCAGGCACAACTTGGTTACAGAAATCAAATTCTTAGTAAATGAGGAACACATAAGACATTAGGCAAAGAAAGAGGTCTATGAGCAGTATGGATATGTGTGTAACCAATATGAGAGATGGAGAGGCTTTTACCATCACCTAAGAAAATTTCATCTGGTCCCCCATAATCAAAATATCCTTACAAAGCAGATGGAGTCGAAGCCACATGATGCGAAGCTCCACTGTCAAACAACCAAGGTTGTTGTGGTTGAGTGAGTATAGCAGTAGTAGCATGAGCTACATAAGTAGAGCGTGTAGGCGGAGACTAATTAGAGTTAATAGTGATATTGTTATCTCTTAAAAATCTAGCAAGCTTCCTGCAATCAACTGTATTATGACCTGTAATTTCACAAAATTGACAGAATGCATTTGCTCTATAGCCTCCATGATTTGTGGGATGATTTGTGGGCTGATTGTAGTGAGAAAAATTCCCACCATAGCTTCCACAATTTCGACGAAAGGTGGAAATCGGATTTGATTTAACAATATGTAAAGTACTCTGTGATGAGGATTGGGCCTTGGTTATTTGTTTCTGAGTCACATTCACCGTATCAATGAGAGAGGATGACATATGCTTTTTATCCTTTAATGATATCTCAAAATCTGTTAGTTTGTCAAATAAGTTTGAGAAAGAAATTGGTATTTCACGAACCTTGATTGCCGCAACAATAGGATTGAAGTCATCTCCTAATTGAGCAATAATATGAATAATAAGATCTTCGTCACTCATTGGATTTTGTGTGAGAGCTAATTCATCAGAAATTGATCACATTCCATTAAGAAACTCAGCCACTGATTTGGAGCCTTTAGGAGTTTGAACAAGTCTTGCCTTGAGAGAAATAATTCGAGATTGTGAAGTATTTGCATAGCTGCGATTCAATCGTTCCCAAGAATCTTTGGATGACACATCAGAAGAAATAAGCGGCTGAATAACATTAGAACAACTATCCAAAATTGCACTAACAAGAATTTGATCTTGTCGAAACTAGACAATACATGCTGGTTTGATAGTGTTATGTTGTTCATCAAGAAATTCAGATGGTACAGCTAGTGTACCATCAATATATCCTAACAGATCCAATCCAATGAGAGTAGATTGAATCTGCCTTCGCCAAACAGGAAAATTATTTGAGTTGAGCTTCATCGGAAAATGTGTTGGTGCATTTAACTGCACAATAGAAGATGTGGTAGGAGTGGTAATAGCCATTAAAAGATCTTTAGAACTCGTTAAAGTGTTTTAGCTCTGATACCGGATAGAAAATGATATGAATTGTATTCTTTATAAAGACTTTACAACTATATATACAAATATGCAATAATAATTAGTTACTATAATCAAGCTAATTAAATCCTAAAATCATAAAAAATGATTTTCTAATAAAGACAAATTTCTATAATCAAGTTAACAATGAATAAGATGACTCATCCTAAGTCATGGACTTATCTTTAATAAAAACTTTTTTCTTTTAAACCAACTTGCTTTTCACATAAATAATTCAATGATGAAGAAATTATTTCAAAAATATAAAAAGAAGTGATTGAGAGAGAAATCAAGTTTACTGGTCATAATAATTTTAAGGAAGAGAGAAAAAGAGAAATAAATTATATTTTCTTAATTAATAAAAATCTTAATCTTACATAGTGACATGTGGAGATAATTGGTCCCTTGAATTACTTTTAAAATAATGTCGTTTTATTATTTTTTAAAATACTTAAAAGCTTAATATCCAATACAATTCTCAATGATTATTTCGACAATAAACAACCATTTCCTAGTTCATAGTATTCTTAAAATGCAAAATTGAGAATAAATTTTTAGGGACAACAAAAAATATTTTGTGGAATTAATTATTTAATATTTGTATTTTAAAAAATAATTAAACAGATTTCGTCCTTTTCGAAAATACTCAATTATACTTAATTCTTTTTTAGACAATTAAACTAAATCTTTCACTTTCATCTATCTAAGGCCTCAAATCAATTTTGATCAAAATTCACGTGATGTCTACGTGGATTTTAAACACATTACTATATTCACTAAACCTCTACATCATTAATATTAAAAAGAATTATAAATATTATTTTCTTATTATTTAAACTTTTTCAAGAATATACAATTATATTTAATTCTTTTTTTCTTGAACAATTTATAAATATTATTTTCTTATTATTAAACTCAAATATAAATTTTTTTATACTATTTTATCATTCAACTTCCTTCCTATACACATATATATATTATTGATAATTATATTCTATAATACTCTATTTTCACTCGTAAGACGCATATGTTTTTATTGAATTGTTTTTCTTGTTACTAATACTAAGCCAACCTTACAATACCAGAAAACCAGAAACAAATCATTTCTTTCTCATGACCATCCACTTATAACCCAAATATATATTTTTTTGTCCATAAATATATATAATAATACACATCGTTACTAGTTCAGGGTTATCATTAAGCAAATAGGCATTAATTTTTTGAATTTGCAAATGATCTTGTGGCGTTTTCACTTTATAGGCAACGACATCTCTTGCTTGCATATTTGCCTTGACCTTCCCTATTAAGTATCAAATCCGATGAGATGGTAAAGATCTATGACCGACCCATCCATATCTCAAACTTATTGATGGAGTATCCAAAGCATCTAGTCTACCACTTGAATTCTTTCTACATAGGTTAGAAGATTCCAGCTCTCTTTAAGAATAACCAATTTTAGCTAGGCCACAATTACTTTCTCTTCCCTAAACATTGTTTCTAATCAGTGCTATCATTTGTCAACATATCATCCCAGCCCCAGGCCTAATTGAAGCGGAATCTAGGGATCACTTAGATTTAAAAACTCCAACACACAAATTTAGCAAGAATTTAACTTGAGATAAATCAAAGAGATAAATATCCTACTAAACTCTTAATTAACTTGTAATTAAGAATGGAAATTATAGGAAGAATAAACAAGAACGAATAACGCCACAACAAGTACCTTGATAAGTTATAGGATTCATGTTTAAGTATCATAATTAACTTGTAATTAAGAACGCATAGAGTAGGACAAATAAACAAGAAAGAAGAACGCTACAATATTACCTTAATAATTTATGTGATTCTTAGTACAACAATGAATGAAGCAATTCACTCATGTTGGAAAACGAACAAAAAATTTTATTGAGAAAATATCACTCATATCTCATATTTTCTGCTAATATGGAGTTTATATAGTGTTACAATCCTCTTCTAAGTGATATATAACTCCTACTTCAGAAAGAAGATAAAACTAATCTTATTTATTTAATAAAAGAGTCCTAAACAAATTCTAACTCCTACCTTATGCACAATTTTCCTCATAAAAAATGAGTTTATTTTATTTATTTTTTAAGCCCAAAAATATTATATAGACAGCCCACAAAATAGCTCAAAATATAAGTCTATATATTTCTGAATAAGCTTTTTTAATTTAGGTCCAATTTTCTCAAGTAGGCTATTATTTAATCTTATTCAATTTAGATCCATAATTATGAGGAGATAATACTATTGGCTTGTCTTCAAACTTGCTTTCTTCAAGCCCAACCATTGTAGGATGATAAAGGACTGAACCCCTAACTTCGCCCTAAAAGCTAGCTCGGAGGGGAATGATTGAACCCAGCCTTATATTTAGCCCAAGATTATGTTCCGCGGGCGATGTGGGACGCATCATCCCCACCCCCATAAGACCCGACTGCCTCAGTCGGCATTCTGACGAACCCCATGAGACACTGCCCTTACGAACTAGGCTCTGATACCAAATGATAAAGGACTGAACCCCTAACTTCGCCCCAAAAGCTAGCTCGGAGGGGAAGGATTGAACCCAGCCTTATATTTAGCCCAAGATTATATTCCACGGGCGATGTGGGACGCATCATAGGACCATTAGGATTATGAAAGCTTTGAATGCATCCTTTAGCTTTATGGCCCACAATATTTAATAGGTTCATGTAGCACATTAATGTCCTCTTCTAGTGTTGCCATTCTATGATGATGTAGTGATCCTCGCTCGTGTTAATTCCTTCCTCTTCAAGAAGATTCATCCTCGAATCTTTGAGATCTTATTTTCTAATTCCTTCAAATAAGGTATTTCCACACAAGATTTTATCATTTAACTTCTTTCTTTTTTTGCACTTTTGAATCACATGGTCAAAGTATAATCAACAACAAATAAAAGGAATTGATACAAATCAATGTTAAGAACGAAATAAGAATAGAAAACACAAGGATCTTTTATTTCTTGAGGAGAATTCAATTTTTTTACTTTTTTTTGCTTGATTGAAATTGCAGCAAATAATACGAAAAAGAAAAAAAAAATTTTTTTATAATAAAATTGCAGCAAGTAATATGATCAAGGAAAAAAACAAAACTTTTTTGGATGAAATTGCAGCAAATAATACAAAAAAAAGGAAAGAAACAAATTTATTCTTTTTATGAATAAAATTGCAGCAAATAATACGAAAAGGAAAAAACACAATTTTTTTTGAATAAAATTACAACAAACAATATGGAAAGGAAAAAATTGAACTTTTTTTTTGAATAAAATTGTAGCTAATAATAAGAAAAGAAAAAAAAAATTATACTGGATAAATCAGAATTTATCTAAGCCTAGCTCTGATACCAAATTGATGCGGAACCTAGGAATCACAATTGGATCCAAAAACTCAACACACAAATTTAGCAAGAATTCAACTTGAGATAAATCAAAGGAAGCATGTTAGGTCCAACTTTTATTCTCTATTACATGTCATCCACAGACAGATTGGCAAACTGAGGTTGTTAATAGGACTTTAAGAACTTTATTGCGAGTTGTTGTGAGGAAAAACTTGAGAATGTGGAAAGATTTTTTGCCATTCATTGAATTTGCATGTAATCGATCCATTCGCTCTTCCATAGGATATTCTCCATTTAAGATTGTTTATGGTTTTAACCCACTAATAGTTTTAGATTTGTCACCTCTACCTTTAAGTGAAATTGCTAGCTTAGATGGAAAGAAGAAAGTATAATTGGTGCGACCTATCCATGGGAAGGCAAAACAGCACATTGAGCACAAGAACAAGATATACATGGAGAAAGCTAAATGTGGATGTGGTGGCCAAGTAATTTTTGAACCTGACAATTGGGTTTGGGTACACCTCCGAAAAGAGCAGTTTCATAGACAACGAAAATCAAAATTAGATCCATGCGGGGACAATCCATTCTAAGTATTGGAGTGTATAGGCAATAATACATACAACATCGATTTACCAGGTAACTACTCTGTCTCTACTACTTTTAATGTTGTTGATTTATCTCCTTTTGATCTTGTAGATTCAAGGATGAATCCTTTTAAGGAGGGAGCAGATGATGCATACATGAGTCAAAAAGATGATGTAGACATTGTTCCAGCTCCACACATTAGTCAAAAAGTGGAAAAGAACATTATTTTGCCTCATAGACCTACTACAAGGGCTCACACAAAAAAGATTAAAGCATCGCTTCAACACTTAGTGCAACAAGTTGTTTGTGATGAAATTGACGCATACGAAGAAAAGCCTAAGTACGCAACACTTGATAATCCTCGAGATAAAGTGTTCATGAATGTACTTAAAGCTAAAGAATAAAGAATCAAGAAGAGTTGCCAATACATTCACCATCGCCTATGGACGTATGACTCATTTTGGACATGAATGGCTAAAACTACTATGGGCCTATTTGTTATTTTGGACTAAAATTTTATTGGGCTTATTTTAATGTTGATTAGGCCTTTTATTTTAACTAAATAAACTTGGCCAGCTCATTGTTCTTTCAGAGTAGGAATAGAATCCTTATTTAGAAAGAAATCGACTTTTGTTAGGATTAGTATTAGGATTAAGAAACCTTATTTTACTAGGACAAGGATTTGGAAGGCTATAAAAAGACCTCCATACATGCTGCCATATTCATTCAATCAATTATCTTTGTGAATAATTTATTTTTCTAGCTTAATAAAATTCTTGTGAGGATTTTGTTTAACTTAGTATTGCATCAAGAATTAGCATCTTAATGAGGTTAGTAGCTTTGTGATGATTCTATGCTTGTTCCTTGTTCAATTATCTATGTTCTTGTTTATTTATTATTCAAGGGTATAGTAGAATAACAATTGAATTAATCTTGACTTGTGTCTTTGATCTTATTATGTGACAGAGTTTTCGATTGCATGTTAGTCTGGAATTCTGCATCAATTGGTATCAGAGCTTAGTCATAAATAAATTTTGATTTATCTATCTATCCATCTTTTACGTTATTAATTTTCATTGCATTCTTTCTTTTGGTAGTTTATTTTCTCTTTATTTTCATTGTTTTTTCGCCTCTTTACTATTCCATTAGAAAAAAAAAGTTTAGTTCCCAAATTTTCCTACAGAACACGCTAAAAGTGACTTAGAAACTTAGCATCACAATTAGACATAATAGTCCTAAGGATCCCATGCAATCTGACCACCTCATGAAAGAAAAGATCAGTAATGTGTGTGACATCATCAATTTTGTGACATGCAATAAAGTGTGTTATCTTGCTAAATCTATCAACAACAATAAAAATAATATCACATCCCTTTTTAGACCTTGGTAAATCCAACACAAAGTCCATAGAAATAGCAATCCAAGGTTTAGAAGGTAATGTTAAAGTGTTTATAAACCATGCGACATAGACTTAGATTTTGCTTGCCTATATGCAATGCATTGTGCACAAATTTTTTCAACATCCTTTTATATATTTGGCCAATAAAAATATTTAGTAAGCATGTCAAAAGTCTTATGCATTCCAAAATGTCCCATTAAACCCCACCATGTGATTCTCGAACAAGCAACTCATGAACAAAACACACAGAGCACAAAATTGATTTCCACGAAATAGAAAACCATTATGCCAGTAAAACTTTTGAAATCCAATATGTTCACATGCATCATAAACAACACTAAAATCAACATCCGTGGCATACAACTCTTTCAATTTCTCAAATCCCAAAAGTTTAGAACCAAAAGTAGTAATGGGAGCATACCTGCGAGATAATGCATCTGTCACCACATTGTCCTTACCATGCTTGTACTAAATCACATATGATAACATTTTAATGAACTCCACCCATTTTGTGTGGCGCTTGTTTAGCTTCCTAACCCTTCAAATGTTTTAATGATTCGTGGTCGGTATGAATGAAACATTTTTTAGGAAGTAAGTAGTGTTGTCATACATCTAGCGGTCGAGCTAATAATGATAGAAACAAAACGTTAGTTCCAAATTAAAAGGAATTTCGCACTTCCACTAATGGAAGCCGAAACTGAACTTAAACTAACATCCAATGCTTGAAGGTGCTAAACTAATGAAAATCAACCCAAAAAATAATTTAGCGTATTAAAATAATGATCAGGTTAATTCTTTATTTTGCAATAAGAAATAAACAAATAAGTCACAAACTTGCAATTTTGGTGCCTTTGAGATCGCAAATTTTGCATTTTCCTCTTTCTTTTTCTTTCTTTCTTAATTACATCATATTCTTATTACTATTCTTCCTCCTCCAGTAAAAACTCAATAAATGCGCTTCTAAGTAAAACAACCACTTGCCAACCCTTCGACATACAAAAATCTTTAATTGGGTACTTGCAGATTCAGATATTCGATAAGTTCATATCGCAGTTGATGGAACATGAAAAAATCAAGAAGTCTGAGAAATATGACAAGAGTACTTTAGGTAAAAATAAGAGTAAAGTATGTAACACTCTTCAGTTTCAGAAGGATTACATGTTGCTTGTTGGTTATTGCAAATGAAAATATAGACAACAAAGGAAAAGGAGAATAGGAAGTTTTCTTCCTTAATAAAGAGAAAGAAGAAATCTCATACTAAATGCATCCAAAAGGCCACTTTATTAGAACTCCACCTTCATACAACATCCACCAAAACTTCTTTAAAAATCAAGATTAAGATCAAATTAAGAAAGTGATAATATGAACTTTTTTATTTTTATTAAAGAACTTCAAAGCCAGAATTAAGATCAAAGAAATACAAACCTTTTCGAGAACATACAATTATATACAAGTAGATTTTAATTATTTAAGAAAAAAGAATTAAATATAATTATATATACTTGAAAATGTTTGGATTGTTTTGACCAATAACCTTTTTTAATATTGATGATGAAGAGGTTTTATAAATTTAATAATACATTTAAAATCCACATAGTGCCATGTAGATGATTTTGGTCAAAATTGATTTGAAGCCTTGAATACAATCATTACAAAAGTGAAAGATTTAGTTTAATTATGCAAGAAAAAAAAATTGAATATAATTTTTAAAAGGTTTTGATTTCTTTTCGACAATAGCTCTATTTTTAATAGTCAAATAGTTATTTTAAAAATCATAGAGATTAAATAGTTGTAATTTTTTAAAATTATAAGGACCAAAAATTAAATATTAAAATTAGAATGACTAGTTTAAAATGAAAATATTTTAATTATTTTATATTTTATTAAAATTTTAAATAAAAAAAAGATCAAATAGTCAATAACTTAAAAAAATATGAATTAAATAATTAATAAATTTAAAAAAAAATATTTAATATGTTTTTTAAAAACATAAAAATGAAATAATTAATATAATTAAACCGCAAATATTAAATAATATTTTTTTTATAATAAAAATGAAAGTTGCAGAGATTAGTCAGCATCAAACATTACCCAATCATTGCTGGCAGCTTAAGAGCACATAAAACCCATATATTGTGCACACAGAATATGAGACATTCCCTATTTACTATGTAAACTCTCATCTCTTTGTAAGTTAAATTTTATATAAGAAAAGCTAATAAATTTTATATTATAATTTTAAAATTCATTATTAGATTACATAAATAGGGTAATAATGATATGATTACATGCTCCTAAGTCCATGCATGTGTTTTCATTAGGCATTTGGGTCCTAATTTAGCTACAATTATTACATTGACCTTAGTGATTTTGACATTTTACTTACTTCGGTGGATCATAACTTAATGTCTTCTGTTTTTACTTTTTTAACTTCAATTAGTTACTTCTTTTTTTTTTTTATTTGATATGAATATCATATTTTAAAGATATTTAATTTATTTATTTTTAAATTTTTTTTATTTATATTCAATTGGAAAAAAAATATCTTAATATTTAAATATGGAATTTGAAATTGAAATCATGGGTGCACCAAATCTAAACAAAATTACATTAATATTCCATAGCATTTGGAAAGTGAGAAATGAGTTAGTAATGCACGTGAAACGACAACGAAGCATGAGAAAAACGAAATGGTAGGTAGCCCATTCAGTCATCACTCATCACTTGAGCCACCTGAAAAATATAGCGTTTGAAAATGTGAAGCATTGAATAAAAAACACTAACGTTTCTGATTTCTTACCAACTTTATTGCCACGTGGCATATATCCCATTTTTCATTGTAAGAACATGCTCCAATTATATTATTCTCTTTTTTTTAATATGCTTGGATGACTTTTAGCATTGCTTTTCTCCAAACAATAATTCTTCAACACATAGCCTTATTAGGTTAGATTAGGTTCATACCATTTCCAAATTTGTCTATGTGCCTTTGTTTTATTTAAATTAATTCTCTTTTATGAGCTATCATCAATTATCAATAAGCATACATTGTTAATCTTTCATTTAATTTTCATTTCATTAGAAAAAAAAGGGGAAAGAATTTGGTGATGTGGTGAGTGGGAAAGGAAAGGTGTGATGGGGGAAAAGGAAAAGTGAATGTTGGGACCATATTTGCTTTGAATTTGATGTCTTTTTTTTATGAACATTGCTACAAATTTGAGAAAATCATTTCTTGTTTTCCCTTCTTTTTCCTTACCAACCGAAAGACAGATTCTCTTTTGTCCAACGGTCTAAAGAATGTCCTATGTATTGGTTGACTATACAGACTTGTCTCATGAGTTAGATATTGTTTATAACCATGCATATATGTCAACCGTACTAACATCATCATCACATTTCCTAATATTTCCACTATTTTGACCAATAAATCACCTAATTGATTTGTCTCTGAGCGGTGGATCACAAACCCATTTCTTGTTTCATGGAAATAAT
>CAOGCB010360621.1:0-11980 GCA_948266635.1 Cnidoscolus chayamansa | reverse complement strand
GCCGACAATACGCCCTCTGCATAAAAGATCTCCTAAAATTACTAAAAAGGCCCAACCCGATGCTTCCTACCCCCGAAGTCCGAAGACCCTCTCCTCTCATCTCACAAAAATCTATTTTCTCTCGTTCCCTGGATCCACCGTTTTTCGTATTCTCCCTTAAAACCTGCAATCTCTCTGCACCCTCTTTGCCTGGAATTCTTAATGCAAATCTCTGTCGCTTTATCTTCTCCCATCGCCGGAACCCTAACCGGCTACTTACCGCCTTTGGATTCTCCGGCTGGCCTTATTTGAGCTGTTCTTTTTAGGGATTTTCTATGCGATTATATTGGTGCTGCCTCTACTTCTTCAATTTTAAGGTCTCTCTCAATCTTTAGCTCTTTTGTTCTTTCTCGTTTTGCGTGCTTGTGCAATAAAAAACAGCAACACCAACAGTAACGCCTATGGCTCCGGGGCGTAAAAAGGGAGCGAACAAGGTGAAAGCGAAGAGCCAATTGAGTGTGGGCGATCTTGTTCTTGCTAAGGTCAAGGGATTCCCTGCCTGGCCTGCCAAGGTATTTTATTTTGTTTTATTTGTCCATTTCAATCTCGATAAATTGGTTACATGCTTCATCTAGGCAACAACTTTTTCATTTTTCTGTTTGCTTATTATGAATCAATTTTGAGTCTTAAACATAATTTATTCGCAAATTTGATTATTACCGACTGTTGTAGTGCCCTATGGTCTTGTCCCAAGTGTTTTTCCCCCTACGTTTTAGTTTTATGCTTTATTTTGCACATAAAATGCTGGTTATGTCGGGATTTTTGCATTCAAGAAGCACCCCGCTTACTACACTAGTATATTCATAGTGTCTGTTGCTATTTGTGGAATCCTTTATTTTGATGTTAAATTTTAAATGGTTTCGTTCATTTTTTAAATATGCTTTTTAATGCAAATGTCTGTTGAAGATCCGGCAATGTTGTGGTTTCATGGTGTGTTATCTGTGGTGACCGTTTTCTATCTTGGATAATTTAGATAGTAAGGCCTCTCTATCTCCCTGGATTTCTCCTCTCTCCTTTGTACGCCAGTTTCATATGAAAGTTATGATTAGTTTATGTTTATCGGATTTTAGTTGAATAAAAAGCTTCTCTTGTGTACTTGGAATGAAGCTTTCTTCTTCTGTTGCGTTTGGCTTATGTTAATGAATGTTTGAGGTTATATGACAACTTGGATAATTTCTGAGCTTCTTGTTGTTGTTGTTTATTTATTTACTTCTTATTTTTAGATAAGCCGCCCTGAAGATTGGGAGAGAGCTTCTGACCCTAAGAAATGCTTTGTGCAGTTTTTTGGAACTGAAGAAATGTAAGATTTCCCCCCCTTGTAGTTTTTAAATTATCAAATTTGTTTTTGCATGTTGGATTCTTGGAATAGGAACATGTATATTTGTTTTTCTCAGTTTGTATGGTTATAGTGACGTTTTAGCTACACAATTGAGTTCCTATAGTGAAGTTTATGAAGGGAACAAGAAATTTTGTTTACAAGTAGATGAGTAAAGTTTTTTTTTTTTTTCATTTACATATTTTTCCAAAAAATATGAAAAAAGATAAAATAAAGCAAGTTACACCGAGATTATTGATGTCCTTATAATTTAGCTGTGCACTAGCGAAAGGGAAAATAAAAATATAAGTCAAAGCATTTACCAGCTACAATGAGGTAAAAATGTGTTAGTTTATCTCTTCCATTCGGTACTTTATTAAGGGCTAGCGACCCTACACTCCTTGTTGATGAGGTTTTAACACTTTCATTGGACCTTATTTCATTTCATTGTTTTATTTATTTATTTATTTTGTTCTCCTCCAGAGCTTTTGTTGCACCTGCTGATATTCAGGTATTTACAAGTGAATTAATGCATAAATTGTCGGCTCGATGTCAAGGTAAAAGTAAGTATTTTGCCCAAGCAGTGAAAGAAATCTCTGCAGCATTTCATGAGTTACAAAAGGAAAAGTCAAGCAGTTTAGTAGGTACAGATAGATCAGAACTTGGCTGTGACGGTGCCTCTGTTGATGGGATGACAGATGAGGTAGAGCTTGAATTGAATGATGGGATGGGCACAAGTGAATCCAAAAGAGAAACATGGGATGAAGAAGGTGATCTTGGTTCTAAGTTGAAGCATTGTTCACATAGACAAGGTCAAACTGAGTATGAAGATACAAAGCCTTCTACTTCATCTGATGCTAATGGTAATTCATCTCCGGTTATGCCTTCTGATAAGAAAGTTGAAATATCCACTGGTGAACCACAGTTAGTATTATCTAATATAAAGGATGAAGAGTCTGGCGATGTACATGAAAAAGTTAGCTGCACAAAGAAACCTGGAATTGCTGAGAGAGCAAGGACAAATGATCGAAAGTCTAAGATTATGGCTACTGAAACAAAGAGGAAACCTGAAGATGCTATTGAGGGGAGTAAAACCAGTGCTTCAGGGGGCTTTATCCTCCCTGACAATGGTAAAAAATTGAAAGATGGAGCCAAAGAAAGAAAAGCATCTTGTGGCACTGTGAGGGGGTGTTCTCCTGACGCTCTTATATCAGATTCTGAAGCTGTTAAGTCAGAATCTGAAGTTGGAACTGGAAAAAAAACAAAAGAACTGCAAAAAGGGAAAAATAATTTTATTGTGCCTGATAGTATGCATGAAAATGTATCAAATCGCACTGGTGAGCTTCCTGACAAGAAAAGGAAGGCCCAATCTGGGCTTGGCAAAACAAGTGAAACTTCACATCCTGCAAAACGGCCAAAGTGTTTAAGCATGGGGGATACTACTGCTAAGGAGCCAATCACAAAAAACATGAAGAATAATTCTCCAAACTCAAATGCAGTCATACAGTCCACACCACATGAGAAAAGGGAAATCCTCTTGGCTTTAAGAGCCCAAACAGGAAAAGGGAAAGCTGATGGTTCGTCGCAGGCTGCAAAAAATAAATCTAATATTTCTTCCCAAACATGGAAAGCTAAATCTGATGTCAGCATACAAATGGGTAAAGCTAAATCTGATGCTCCTACACCAGCTGGCAAGGTTAAATCTGATGCTCCTACACCAGCTGGCAAGGTTAAATCTGATGCATCTGCCCAAATGAGTAAAGCCATTCCTGCTCTAACAGGAAAAGGCAAATCTGATGTTTCCAGCGATGAAGCTGTGCTGCCTGTATCAAAACGTCATAGGCGGGCAATGGAGGCAATGTCTGACTCTGTTTTCCTTAATTCCTGTGCTAAGACTGAAAAAGATTCTATAGAACTGAAGAATGCTTCTAATAATGCCAGCATTCCAGTTAATCAACTGCCCAAAAGACGGAGAGCTGTTTGCCTCTATGATGATGATGATGAAGATGAAGATCCCAAAACTCCAGTTCATGGTGGTTCTGCCAAAAGTATTAGAGCACCTTCAGCTGTGTTTGGTACGTCTACAAGAGCAGATTCTCATATTGGAAATTCTGTTAATCGTCACCATGGAAGCTCTATTAATGTTCCTCAAAGTGTTGAGGTTTCCATCAAGTTTGAGCATAGCAGTTCAAAGGAACAATTATCACAAGTACGTGCTGACTCTTTGTCACCTTCCCGTCCAAAAAGTGCGAAGAGGCCTGATACACATGACTTTGTTAGTCCTGGGAAATTAACAGCTGAGCAATTACTCTCCAAGGATGCCAAATTGATGCTGAATTCCCCCAAGCAGTCTCCTCCACTTCCTGTGACAAGACAACCTTTGGAACAGCATAGAGCCTCAAAAACATTAGCTAAAGCTTCCAATGGCAGTACTTTGAAAAAAACCCAGTCTGGGTCTGCGAAGGTTTTGGGTCTGGTTTCTGATAGTTTGAATACTTCTCAAAATCATGTGGCAAATCAAAGAAATAGACAAGGTATATCTGGAGAAAGATACAAAAGCACTCCTAAAGGACAGATGGGTGACCCGGCTGTTTTAATGGAACCATCAACAGAGTATAATCCTTTGCCTGGTGAAATGCTTGTATTGTTGTGAATCTATATTATTCTTGTTATTTGTTTTTGTCAACTTATTTTTTTCTCATTCATAATCACAGACAAGAAGGGGTTACAGAAGATAGAAGCAGTTCATTGGTTGATTCCAAGACTCCAGATTCTGTTATCTCCATGAAGCACCTCATTGCTGCTGCTCAAGCCAAAAGGAAAGAAGCTCACTCCCAGTATTTCTCTCTTGGAAACCCTTATTCTTCTCTTACGTCCGTCAATGATCCTCAGGGAAGAAGTCCCAGTCCCTCATCATTCCAACCGTTTTTATCTGTCACAAGCAATGAATTACAAACTGATTTACAGGGCGTTCAACAACATGTTGTTTCTCTATCTGCTCATGGTCATCAATCAGCATTATGCAACCAAGTGGATACTGAAGTCTTTGAGGAGCAAAGGGTTAGTTCTGGCCATAGAGCTGTTGGAGGCTCTCTAAGTGGTGGAACTGAGGCTGCTGTAGCTCGTGATGCTTTTGAGGGAATGATAGAGACTTTATCAAGGACAAAAGAAAGTATTGGCCGTGCAACTCGGCTTGCCATTGACTGTGCCAAATATGGGATTGCCAATGAGGTAGGTTAAATATACTTTTATATTTTTCCATTCATTGAACTGACTCGTGCGGACTTCTTTTTACTCTGAATGTTCTGCCACAGCTGAGGCATAGACTGGCAGCTTAACTATCTCCTCATATGAGGAGGTTGCACGCTTGAGTATTTGGCACCTGAATTGCCAATCTAGTAAAAGAATTATTAATTGGTTGCATAAATCTTTCTGTGCAAGCTTTTGTTAGTTATGAATTTATTGCTTTGCTGGTAAGCTGATTTCTGCTGATCCATCTTGAATATGGGGGTTAGGTGTGTCTGGGTGTAGGGACCAATATGTAGGGATTTATTCATTATGTTTCCAGCTGTTAGATAAATATTTTAGGATAAATTCAAGAGTGAGAATGATGATGCTGATGAGCTGGTAATTTCATAGTACTTTTGGAAAATATAGTTATTAGTGAATTTTGAGAAATTTGATGCTTTGTGAGCATCATTTACAAAAATTTTAGCAATAATTCTGTTGCTAGGCTACATGTTAATCTGGAAAAGGAAGCAGATGGCTGCAAAGGTTATTTGGAATGGACCTCCTTTTTTAACATAAGCTCAGTTCTATGGTCAAGTCTGTTAAATAAAACCCTTATGGGTACTTAACCACCTGTATATATATATATTAAAGTAATTTATTGCAATTTTTCACATAGGAAAAAAAATACTGAAATTAGCAACAAATTTGTTGAAGGAGCATTTGTAGCTCCCATCATCAAGCAAACTGGTTGTAATTCATAAGGCTCTTTGGTTTGGCGCTGGCAGATCATCCTTCAGGCTGTAAGTGTCCATTTGGTTTAAGGTTGAGAGGCCAATAAACTCCACTGTCTTTTAAATAAAAAAAACATTTTAGATACTGTTGAAAGATGTTCAGTCAATTTTGGTTCGTATGACTAATGATATTTAATTTGAAGCAAGTTTTTACTACCCTTTAACTACATATTTAAGGAGGTGGTTTTATTGCCAACAGCTCTAATTACAAGGCCAACTCTACCTTTATGTATACTATGCACAATAGTTATTTTTCAATTGTTGCTTGTGATGGATCCTATTGTCCTGGATTGCAGACATAGAGAGGCGTACTTATTTGATCTCCTTGGTTGACCTATGCTTGTGTCTGGATGGTGGTAGTTAATAGTTCTCTTTTTTTTTTTTTTTTAAGTTATCTACACAAAGCTGGCAAGTGTTCTTGCTGTTTTCTGGCTCAAAAACCAATGATTTTGGTGATCACAGTAGGTTGTTGGTGTAGGCTTCTCAGGTGTATGGTTTTGGATCCTTGGGTGCCCCTAATATCAGATGGATAAAAGTGAAGTCTTAAGTTCCTTTTATGTTATTTTGTTATGGGAGTAAAAGGTATTGCATGAAATCCCCATTTTCTAGAGCTTATGAGGATCTTAAATATTGTGTTAGGTTTTTTGTGGAAATCAGATATGCGAGTTATTTGAATTGCTGGTAACTGAAACATCTGCAATTGATGTTGTTGCACTCACTGTTGGATTGTGACCTTATTTGTTAGAGGATCCATACAGCCGACCCCAAACTTGTTTGGGACTAAGGCTTGTTGTTGTTGTTGTTGTTGCACTCCCAGTTGGATTGCTGCAGGTCAAACTATATACATAGTTTTGTTGTTGTAATTTGTTAGGGCTTATTGCTGTAAATAAGTTACTTTGGATGCTAAATTGTGATATTAATTTGTTTATATGTACACATGGTATTAATAACCAGCAATGTAAGAATAGAGGGTATGCAATCTTTTATCGTATATCAATGTTCTAGTTTAGCATGGTAATCTGTGAAGGTCCTATATGTAAGAAGTAAATATGCAAGATCTTACATGCACGGTGATAGTCATATTCATGATATTATACGAGTGATGTCTTTTAGAAAGATTTGAATTTTTGCAAAATGATTGTGCAGGTTGTGGAACTTCTAATCCGAAAATTGGAGACTGAACCCAGTTTCCATCGTAAAGTGGACCTCTTTTTTCTTGTTGATTCAATCACACAGTGTTCACACAATCAAAAAGGTTGCTTTCTCCTTCCCAGTGATGATTCTTTCAAAGTTTACATCATATAGTTTATCCTTGGCTTTTGGATAGAAAAGCTGATGAAAGAGGATGTCAGTATTTGATGTAACTCATGTGCTTCTATGGTTGTTACTATGCTTCTGTTGTGATATGTGCACAGGAATTGCGGGCGCTTCATATGTTCCTACAGTTCAAGCAGCATTACCACGACTTTTGGGTGCTGCTGCTCCTCCTGGAACTGGTGCTCGTGAAAATCGTCGTCAATGTCTCAAGGCAAAATTCCTATTGTATCTATAGGAAAATATATGTAATATTAATTTTTTCTTAATGGTGAATTAAGATCCATTACTTTCACCAGGTTCTGCGGTTGTGGCTTGAGAGGAAAATTTTACCTGAATCTGTTTTGAGGCAATATATGGATGATATTGGAGTTCCAAATGATGATACTTCTACGGGATTTTCACTTAGACGCCCTTCTCGAGCTGAGAGAGCTATAGATGATCCAATCAGAGAAATGGAAGGCATGCTTGTAGATGAATATGGCAGGTCTGTTTCTTCAAATTTTGTGAATTTAATATTTAACTCACTGTAATCTTGTAATGGCTCTGTCACTTTAGATGGTGCCTTTTCCCATAATAAAATGATGGTAGAAGTAATCAAAATCCTATGGTGTCTTTGTCAGATGTGTTCATTGTTATTTATGCTTTAGCAGTTGAGCTGGCCATTATTGAAAGTGAAAGCAAATATGCTTTTGCTTTATAGTAGGTGCACCTCTCAACCTGGGCATAGCTGAAGTTTGAGTGACCGTTTCCATTCCTTTCTTGATCCCCCAAAAAAAGACCACATGAGACTAGCTTGTCATGTGTGCTTCCCTGTTGCTGTGTATTCTTCTTCCAAAAAAAAAAAAAATTCCTAGGGCATGTTTTAGCTGGATCAAATGAGTGTTTTTCTGATCACAATTCCTTCTAATCACATGTCCTCTTAAAGAATCTGAGCACCCTCATTTCTTGGAATGTGTCATAGATGACATGATAGAAAACATGCCACGCTTATGTTCAGAACACCTTGGACTTGTTTAATATACTTTTTTAGTGTTCTAAAACAGAAAAACATAACATGGTTTTTCTGGTTTCATCAACTTGTTTTCCAAAAAATGAAATTTGCAAAATTGGATAATAAAAATCAAAACAGAATTGATACCAGACAGCTCCTAAATTTGATGATTGATTATTATTTGAACTCATAAGACAAGTCTTACTTCTGCACCTGTATACATTTTCCCACAGGGATAAATGAGAATCGATATGATATGTGCTAACACCTTTTAGTGGCAGCATAATACTCAAATGTAAGACTACGTAGGATGACGGGAACAATTCTTTGGTATTAGCATGTTGGATATTACTGGTGATTGGAATATTTGATGGGTATTTCCTCATTTCGTGGATTTTAAGCCAGTGTTCTTGGGGCATTAAGATGTGTGACATCTGTTGGTGGATTCTCTTTTATTTTATTTTTCATTCTTTTATCTCTGTCCTCTATATTGTCGAGGGGATATGTACTTTGCCTACAATTGTGCTCTGTGCTATTAATAACAATGTAATCACATGTGGCCATTAAATAACATGTTTAAAAACTAATAGAGTTGCCACACCAGCTGCCTCATTCTCCCCTATTAAACATGATTAAAATAAACTAACCTGATTAAAAAGAAAGATTACTAGAAGACTTTTCCTTTTAAACTCAACACTCTTCTTCAGCTTATCTGATCAACCGTTTGTTCTTCTTTTCCCAACCATGACACTGGGACCAAGCCTGCATCTATCAAGAGCTGACATGACTTGTTCTGTTGTTCACCAAAGCAATGCTTCTTCACTCTCAGCTTGAACTTTCCATTCTCACTTTCCCACTGTCCTTGGACAGCAAATCCAACTGCCACTATGTGCATCATCACCTACAAATTATCCAGTCACTAGGATTTTTTGCATTGTTCATTTGAGGTAAAAGCAATATATCTGATCCAGTTGGATTTGCTCTCCCTGGGCTCCTGGGAGTGAGAGTTTAGAGGGGAGGCCTTGAGAGGCTAATGCAAGCCATCACATAGAAGAAAGAAGAGATTTGATAGTTTTCAGCATCTTCCAGTATCACCTTTTGGAAGTTGTATTCCCATAGCAGCTGGTGCTATATTATTGTTGTTCAAGGCATCATAGGTGGCCTGGCAGAAGGTGCTGCAGTGGAAAATGAGTCTCCGAACAGCGAGGTCAAGAAGGTTGAGGAGGTTTTCCCAGTTGTTGCTATAAAGGATTGAGGCTATGTTGGTTGTTGTGGGTATGGTGTTTACATGGAGGAAATAAGGCTAGGAATTTCAGATAATGGGTTGGAGATGTTTGATCTTGGGGATTATTTTGCAGAACAGACCTGGTTTGAAAAGAGAAGGTTCTTTTTATTAATTATATTTTGATTAGGTTAGTATTTGGGGGAGTAAGGCAGCTGAAATGGTAACTCTGTAAGTTTTTAAAGTGTTGGTAGTTTGGTTAGTGGTACGATGTGACGGCACTGGTGGTGCAGGCTACCATTGGTAAAGTTTTAGCTAGGTGTGCGATTGTTGTTAAAATATTTGGTTCAGGTGCAATTGTAAAAAAATAGGTGAAGTTTGGAATTTTTTGGGCCATTTCCCCAGAACTATATTGTATTTTGTGCTTTCACAATGAAAGAAAAAAGGACAATGTTGTTACCTAGAAGTACTGGAGAATCTCTAACATTAAATTCCTTTTTCCTCAATTCCTGACTAAAATATGTAATTGAGGTCCTTTACAGTAAACACTGTTGATATGAAAAAGTACTATTTGTCAAAGTGCAGTCGGTGAACTTTCCCTTATAGTACAAGTATGTAATTTTCTCCATACGAGGTTGAGATTGTATACAAGAACCTGTATGATGTATACTGTTTATTGACATTGTTTGACTAGTTATGTAAAATTTGTGCATGTTTTTTTCTGGTTCTATTTAGCATGTTATATTCATCCCTAGTAATACACTGTTAATAGAAAAATTGCAAGTCTTCAAAGTGCAGTTAGGGAAATGTTACCTAGGGGAACAAGTATAAAAATCTTCCACCTTAAGTGGAGTTATCTTTTTTGTTCTGTACTGTTTGTTGAACTTTGAAGTCTGAAGTCTGAAGTCAGGTGATACCATCATAACAATGTTTGAAAATGTATCAATGTTAACTATGCAAAATTTGTGCATGGTTTTCTGGTTTTGTACAGCATGCTATACATATCACTTGCACATCTTCCATAATTAATTTGTTTTAGATGATATCTGAAATTATCCAAAAGTTTTCCCTTGGTTTTATTCTGTCATAGCTTTAGTGTTTTGGCTTTGTGATTATTTATTTATTTATTTCCTTTGGACTGCTGTATGCCTGTATCAGCAATGCTACTTTTCAGTTGCCTGGCTTTCTATCTTCTGGTGTATTTGAAAATGAAGATGAGGAGGATGATCTTCCTGCTCCTTCATTGAAGGAAGGTGGTGACATGTCAACACTAGCAGAAACCACACTTACTTTAGGAGATTCAGAAACATGTAATGTTACTCCAAATGACAGGCGTCATTGCATCTTAGAAGATGTGGATGGTGAACTTGAAATGGAAGATGTGTCTGGACACCAAAAGGATGAAAGACCATTGTTCACAAGTTCTGTGGAAGTGGACACACCACGACATTGCTCAGATGAAGTTCTGGAGCCTGTAGTCATTAAATCTGTTGACCTTCCTCCTCTACTTGAGGGTTCTCCGCCTTTGCCTCCTGATTCTCCTCCCCCACCTCCACCTTTGCCTCCGTCCCCACCCCCACCCCCACCTCCACCTCCACCTCCACCTCCACCCCCAACATCACCACCTCCTCCTCCACCGCCGCTTCCATCACAGCCACCTCCACCTGTACCACCTTCATGCCTCCCACAATCATTGGGACCTCAACCACTAGGACCGACTCAACCTTCCTTGGTATCTCAATCAATTCTACCATCCATGTCATCATTACAGTCCTCGCCACAGTTGGTATATCCACCAGCTGTACCCCATGAATATTGCAGTACATCCAGTGTATGATTTCTTGCTCTTTTCTTTTGGTGTTTGTTTGGTTCCTTTTCTCCCCTTCTCTCTTCTAGAATCATGCTATTGTGTTTGTTATGACCTCTCTTTATTCTCAGGGCAATCAACTTGCTCAAATGTCTGGAAATATTCACGGTAATCTTATGGATGCTGGTGTAAAAGGTGAATCGTTTCCACAGAAATCTCCTTGCTTCACTTCTGCAGCAGTTAGCAATTCTAGAGAATCTTCAGGATATAATCCTTCAAGGCAATCAGAATATGGGCATACTGACCTGTATTTAAATGCGCAAGCTTCTCAGCAAAACACACATTTTCAACCAGGAAGTGCACCTTTCACGCACAGACCGTTGCATCCAACCTTGCCACAAGCTGCATCTGGTCAATTTTCTTTTGCAAAGCCAGCAATTCAGCAGCATCCTCACCATTCATATCCTCATCCATACACTATCCCTTCTTATCCTGATGGACGAAGGCGATTTGTTGGTGATGAACTTTGGAGGTTGCCTTCAAGTGAATTTAGCACAGATAATCAGCACGGCACATGGATTAGTGGAAGAACTACCTCACATGCAGGCCCTTTTGGACATGAAGGTATGCACCTTCAAGTCTGTTGATCTGCATAAACATTTGACTTGAAAATAGTGTTGTTCCAGGTTTATACTGAGCATCTAAACATCTTTATTATTCGTATCTAATTTCTAATGGTTAAATATTAGATTTTATTTTTTCTAATATTGAATAGAGAGATTGCAATTTCTCAGTTTACTTTGTGACGCTATTATTTTTTAATTGCTGGCTGATCTGTTAATAGGTTTACTTGTTGGGAGGGATTCTGTACTTTAAATTGTCAATGTATGTAGGTGCCTAACATGATGAACAAGCTGATGTATCTGTAAAAATTTAACAAAAGAAGTATCGTGTACTATTTCCCAGATGAACTCTATGTACTCAATATTTATTCTATGCTGTTTTTCTGCTTGTAACTTCTTGTTTTGTTCTCATATCATGGTTTGACTTGCATCGTATTAATGGTACATATGATTTGTAGAAGTTTTCTTTAGATGCATTACAGTGGAACTGCTACTTATGTTAGTGATTATTTTAACGAAACCTTTTTGTTATGATGCTCATATCAGCATTTAAATGTAATGATTAAAGGTGTATGAGCTCGATGAGTCTAAAAGCAGATGGGTGAAAAGTGAGCTTTTTGTTGACTAATTGTACAATTTACTAC